>JAZHYW010006046.1:0-24578 GCA_037355805.1 Ixodes ricinus | reverse complement strand
GCCCCACCTCGGAAGTCTCGATTACGTCTAATCATTTTATGGGTTGGGGGACTATTTCAGAATCTAAAATGTTTATTTAAAACCAAGTCTACGTAATTGCTCTGAGGTGAGGGTCATATATGTATTTATTGTTTCTTCAACCTCATGAACTTTATTTACAATAATCCTTGCATTTATGAGATTAACACGCAATCGTTTAATCTCTAGTCAGTCATCGTCTTTGCGTGGTCCTTGAGAGCGAATACATTTCAGACAATCATTCTGCTTTCCATTCGTACAGATCGTCGTCTACTCGAAGTTTATTGCAATCTAAAAATGCTCTGCTACCTTGAGCTTCTAATTCCCCAGAATATGACCATAGTTTCCTTCTCTTAGCTTAAGTGCTCTCACAGAAGTCATGGTTTACCCAGATTGTTGTTCTTTCTAGTTTGTAGCAGTTTCTTAGTACCTTCCGTTTTTCGTAATAGTCATAGTCAAGTCAAAATGTGTTTTTATTTGTAAACAAGATGTCAGATAATTACACTTATTCAGACGGGGGTCCCAAAGTTTTCAAAGAAAACTGTTGAAGGGACCCCTTGGTAATAAAGGGTTAGTTAGCGATCAAGTTGGCACCATTATATATGAAGAAAAATTTGAGAAAAAATTAAAAAAATGAAACATGATTGCGGTATGTACATAATCAAAATATAAAATCAACTGAAAAAGAGAGAAGAAAAGCTAGAAAGTCTAGGAAAAAGAAAGACAATATCAGTGTGTTTGTGTGTGTGTGTGTGTGTGTGTGTGTGGGATTGTGTGAAAGATGTGCGTAGGAGAGAAGAATGAATCGGGGGGGGGGGGGGGGCATAGAAATTGTTGATGAATCATGCAGATAGTATGTGTGCACGTATGGCTTGTTTAAAGATATAGAATGATGACATGGCAGTTAGGCTGTGTGGTAGAGAGTTCCACGTTTTAGTAGCAATGTAAATGAAGGTGAACGCGCCATAATTAGTTCGTATGTATGGCACAGACAGTGACGCTTTGGAATGTGAACGCAGAGGATACATGACATCATGATGAGTGAAACTAATTGAAGAGCATGTTATCTGATTGGTGATGAACTTAAATGTTAATAATGCTATACGATAATCGAGGCATTGATGAACTGTTAAAATGTTGAGGAACGCGGTATGCAAATTGAGCACTTTCGCGCCTATTAACAAATAGCATTGCTCGCAGTGCTGTGTTCTGGGCAATTTCTATGGGTTTTAGTGTTGTTTTATATGTCAATCCATAGATGGATAACCCGTACGAAATGTGAGAATGAATAAAGCTATGATAAAGCATTTGGAGGGTTCGTAAGGAAAATATGTGCCGTAGTTTATATAGAATTGGTATATTTCGATATATCTTATTAGTGGTGTCTTTTACGTGTTGATGCCATGTTAATTGATGGTCAAGTGTTAGTCCTAAAAATTTAGTATGGTACACTCGAGTTAGGTTCATACTTGCAAACGAAAGCTGAGGTGTGTTTAAAATTAGTTTGTTTTTCGGGCCAAAAATTATGTAGTTTGTTTTCGCTATATTGGGAACTAATTTGTTATAGGTTAGCCATTTAGCTAGCTTTTCTAAAGTGTTATTAGCTTCCATGTATAGTTCTGTCACGCTTGCATTAGATATAAAAATATTTGTATCGTCGGCATAAAGAACACAATCTTTTTGTAAATAGGCTGCCAGGTCATTAATATATATTAAAAAAGAAAGGGACCTAATATTGAGCCTTGCGGAACACCGAATGGTAATAGGTTTAGTTGTTGAAATAGTGCCAGCTAAAGTGACAAATTGACATCTGTTAGATAGATAACTTTCGATTAGATTGAGAGCAACACCACGAACCCCGTAAGCACTTAATTTCTGTAGTAAAAGTTCATGGTTAATAAGGTCAAACGCTTTTGTTAGGTCTACAAAGATTCCCATTGTTAATAACTTCATTTCAATGTTTTGCTTTGTTTTCTCTACCATATTTAATAACGCGAGTTCTGTTGATTTCCTTTCAAGAAATCCATATTGTGACAGAGTGATCAAATTATTTTCTGAGAAGAACAGGTTCAGTCGCTTTAGTAGTAGTTTTTCAATTACTTTTGTAATGACAGGAAGTAAGGCGATTGGTCGATAGTTCTCTGGTTTTAGTTTGTCTCCTTTTTTAAATATTGGAATCACTCTTGCTATTTTGAGTGAGTCAGGGTAAGAGGTAGTCGTGAAAATTTTGTTTATAATATCAGTCAAAGGCTGTGCGATGATGGAACCACATTTTTTTAGTATTATCGTCTGTATTCCGTCGCACCCCGACGACGAAGTATTCTTTAGCGTGTTAATGGTATTATGAACATCTTCTGGATCGACAGGGTAAAGAAAAAACGTCGTGTCATTTCGAGCTATATTTGGTGTGCCAGTGGATAGATTTGTGCATGAAAGATACTGTACGTTTGTAGTGATAGTTGAAAAGTAGTCGTTGAGCGTGTTAGCAATTTCTTGTTTGTCCGTAATTATGCCTTGATCGGTGCTTAAGGCTGATACAGTTTGTTCGGTAGTACTCTTATTTAGTGCAGAGTTAATTATTTTCCAGGTTTCTTTGGGATTCTTACTAGCGCTAGAAAGTTTACTAAAAAATACTGCTGTTTAGCTACGTTAACTAATTTCTTTAAACAAACATTATACGATTTGTATTTAGATTGAAGGCTTAGATTGAATGGATTGCGTTTTAGTTTTTTATACATATTGTTTTTGTGATTGATAGATCGCTGTAGTCCGTATGTTAACCAGGGGCTTTTTCTGACTGATCTGCGGGATAGGGTTTTGGTTTTCGTACCTATTTGAATTGAAGATTTTAGTATTGCTAAAAAGTTGTCTAGTTTTAGGTCTGCCGTGGGTGCTTGGTATACGTTCTCCCATGACTTCGTGTTTAATGTATTTATTATTACGTTGTAATCGTATATTTGAGTAGTTTGTGTTATCGATTGTGACGCCTTATGTGTATTAGAAACAGCGAAAATGGGTGTATGGTCGGTTATGTCGCTTGCAATAGTGCCAATTGTGAAGTCTGTTGAATGATAAGAGGTAATTATGTGATCCAAAGTGCTGTGTTTTGTGTCACTAAAGCGGGTAGTTGTTGTTAAGCATTGTTGTAGTCCGTAGACGGCTAGTGTATCTAGGTATCTGTAAGTGACCGATGAATCAGCAGAAGTGTCAATGTTTATGTCGCCCATAATGGTAACATTCGAATTAATTTGAGAAATGTTTTTGACGGTTTCATTTAAACTGCCTAAGAAGTGCTCTACTGCATTATTTGGTGAACGGTAAATGACGCCAATGAGTGTATTTTTTGTTTTATCGGGAACTACACTAGGTGATTTGGGATTTGGCGGAATTTCTATAAATAGTGATTCACAAAGGTTAGATGATATATGAATGTCATCTCGAAGTCTGAAACTAAGTGTATTTTTTTATGTCAAGAGCAACTCCCCCGTGAGATTTAGACGGAAACGTTATTTCTTGTGGTTGGCGATGACCATATATTGCCTGATAGCCAGGGATATTGAAGTTGTTATTTGTGTTATTGCTGAGCCATGTTTCAGAAAGAGCGATAAAGTGAAAGTCATGTTTTAGGGTAGATAATAAGCAAATCAGATCGTCATAATGATTACGTAAGCTTCTGATGTTCAGATGAAGTACCGATAACTCTGATGAAGTGGATGTCTGTCTGGAAAATAGATCTGGTTCAAGCAAGGATACGTTCATAAGGAAAAGAAAAAGTGAGAAACGAAGAGTGACACAGAAAGATTTAGAAGCTAGACAAAGACGCTCAAATCATCCTGAGACACGATCTTGTGAACTGAGCTCCCATTAGTTTTTCTGGCTTTAATAACACATTGGTCAGTCCACAAGTGCATCCATTCCTTGTCTTTCTTTAGACGTAGTGCCTCAGAGAAGAGTTTTTTGTTTAGAGGAGAAAGGTGATCATTGAAAAAGATTTGACGCGGTTCCTCTTGTAGATTCAAATCTTTGCTTGTGATGCGAGCGCGGCGTGCCTTCTTTTGAAAATCATTCTTATGATCCCTCAAGATGAATCTCGCGATTATGTTGTGAGCGTTCGGTTGACTTGGGGTGGGAACCCGGTGGACGATGTCGATGTCAGTTTTAGTGATGGGACAGTTTATGTGGTTACCAATGTGCGTTAGAAGCTCCCCGAGATCTTCGGTTGGGTTGTTGGGCACGCCACGGATCTCAACGTTGTTTAGACGTGAGTACTGCTCGAGTTGAGCGACCTGCCGCGTTAGGTGTGTGTGGTTTATTTCTAATAGTTGATTGCTCTGTTTCAGTTTTGTGTTGTCTGTACTCAAACTATCGCACTTTGCTTTCAGCTCTTCGATATCTTTGTTCATGAAGGCCAGACTATTCTGACCCTCATGCAGTTCGTTCCTCAAAGTGCGGAATTCTTCTTTGTTTGCAACATCAAACTCTTTTTTTAACTCAGCATTTCGATTTTTTAGTTCATCCCTCAGTATCTGAACTTCTTTCGCCAGCTCTTGGTTCGTTGGCATACTGCTCGAAACAACAGACGTTACAAAATAGGGAGGCGATCTAAGTAGCTGGTACGATGCGTTTGTTGGTAAAACGACTAGCACGTACCTGTTGGAAGGCGAAACAATGTGTCAGCTCCGGCGGTGAAGGTGCTGGCTACTTAGATCGCCTCTCTATGCCCGAGACAGCCGCTGTGGTCTTCCTTTTGAAGGAGGACACCGGATGTTGCCGTCGCCGGAAGCAGGGGTGGCAGCGCTGCACGTGGCGGTACGGGTGATGACAGGGCAGCGATAAGGAGTCGATCTGTTGGAAGGCGAAACAATATGTCAGCTCCGGCGGTGAAGGTGCTGGCTACTTAGATCGCCTCCCTCGCCTCTCTCATAGAAGTTCATAATTCCAGGTCTTGGTTTGTTTTGTCGCTTTTTTCCGATTTGGTGCACCCTTTCAACTGAGTTAACGACAACTCCGAGTTTCTGCCCTATCACGCCGTCAGTTATCCGTTTTTTTGTTGTTTTTTATGTTTGCCGTGTTTTTGCGATCGGGCTCAGGAACGCTAAAAATAAGATTACGGCGCCTACTCCTGTTTTCTAAGCTGTCGAGACGCTTTTGATGCAGTTATTGAAGCTGACTTTTAAATGGTGCAACTTCCCCCGCATACACTTGAATCTCTCTTTTGTGCTCCTGTACTGCCGCCATTACTTCACACATCCGAGTGTTAACTATAGATTCGAGCTTTTCCTGACAAGTCGCTAAGCATTCAATTCTCGTTTTCAGTTCTTTCCGAGATTCCAGCATGGTGTTCATCATTACTTTAGTTACATACCGTTAAGCTGGGGACACACTGCTCATACATCATACAAAAAACACATCTGCAAACACGAGTCACCGCAATATCCGTGGTTCGAATGCCGCGTGCCAAGTTTCCTCCTTGAACTCATTGTCATGCGGCATTCGAAGCACACATCTCGCTGTGTCTCGCGTTCGAATCTGTATGCAGTCAGTCTCTTGTATGATGTATAAGCAGTGTGACCCCGGCTTTAGGCTCAGGATTTCGCTCTACATCTCCAGCAAGATGAATCAAAATAACATTCCATGCATCCACAAGCAGGCACACACATGTAGCCGGGCACGGCAGGACCACGATTCCCCTACGATGACTACGAAAGCAGGGGTAATCATATTTGCCACGAACCTATATGCAAAAAAGACAGTACTTAGCGATGTTTCCCTTGCGTTCCCGCCGAGCCCTTCGAAGAAGTCGTTGGTGTGGTTGGTTTTATATTTTTCGGCTGGAGGCGTTGTCTTCCAAATGTCAGGTGTCGTTGATGTCACGTGGTGCGCTCCGGCAGACACCCAGTTGAAGTTCACTCCCGTTGATTCCAGGCTGCTGACATCACTCTTCGGCGCGAATAACACATGCTGAGAAATGGCGCACAGTGTAACCTGTGCCATAAAGATAGGACTTAGCGATGTTGTCATTGCGGTCCCGCTCCATTTAGTACTTAAAGCTCAATAATATTATAGCTTAAAATATTTCCAGTGATACCATATTTTTGTTCACCTTTCGGTTCAAAACAAAAATGACCATTTTCACATACTTATGCTATGTCATTTATCGACTTGCATAAGCTTCAAAAGCAGCTGCTGCCACATGAGTTATTAAATAAAGAAGATGACTCTTGTCATGAAAAAACGCCTGACAATTGTAAGCTGTCCTCAGTGCTTGTCGCACATGCTGTACACTACTCATCGTCAGAGACCGTTCCTCACTAGTTAGTCACGAGAGTGAACCCGAACACTCGCCGTAAAATTGATTGGAACCGAACTCAATGTGCCCAGTGACGCAGTGCTCGGTTCTAATTCGTGAACCGAATTCGGTCGTTCTGGTCACGAGCCAATGAGCGGGAAACACGTAGTAAAAGCTGAACAATCATATGATGATACTTTTATTGAGGTTATCACTGTTCAGATTTCTCAGCTACTAGCTGGAAGCAAGTCAATCGCGTATGTAATAAAATATTAACAATAAGAATTGTGTCTATGCAGTGCTTAGCAAAATAAATAAAAACTGTCATTTTAAGCCATAGGAACCGGGTATTACGGGCTCAGCATTCCCAGAGAAAATTCTGTGCATTTTATTACGCGTTTTGGTACGCGTTAAAAGGTTCGTGCCCTTGTCGTTGCAAAAAGTACTCAAAAATTTTGAGCATATATTTTTTTCTTACTTTGAGATTGAAGAATTTAGTAAGTAACACAAAAAGAACAATTTGCCGCCGCGCCTGTACAACCTTTCGTAAAAAGAAAAAAAAAGAAGTTAAAGCCTTTCAAGAAAATAAACAATAAGGAATTCCGCAAGTCAATGTGGAATTCCAACCAAAAAGAAACTTAACTTTTGAGGCCGGAACTTCATGTATTTCTAAATTGTCGTTTAAATTATTAACGTTCCCCTCCACCCCACCGTTTTTATTTTTATTTTATACTCCAACACGAACGCGATATTCCCGTGGTCACAACACTTCAACAACGCCAGAGAAAATTTAAAAAAAAACTCACAGTAAACAAATAAAAGAAACCACCAAAAGAGAAAGAACAATTTTGAAAGGGCGAGTGAATCAAGTTAATCAAGCGCATGGCGACACACAAAAAACATAGCACGTCGTCATTTCTTCTTTTTTTCCCTCTTATTATTATTATTTCCAAGCGGGGAACAGCGTTGCATGGCGGGCAGCGTTTCTGTTGAAATCGATACTCATCACCATGTTTCTAGTCCATTACCACTTAGCCGTCCACTGATTGTTTCGCTAAGCTCCACAGTCAGCGACAGCACCAGCAGCAGCAGCAGCAAAACGTGTCGGCCGTGCCTAAACGCGCTGCCATCGCGCGGACCCCGCACACATCTGCATACCAAGTTCACGGCAGGCTGCTCTTCGCGCTCCTGACGTATTTGCCGTATCATTGCGTTCCGCCCCTTAAGCTGCCCCCTCCCTCCCCAAATCTGATCGCCAAGAGCAGCCAGCACTCTTGTCGGCGTCTGCGCTTCTTTGGTTTCCCTGGGCCCTGTGCCGAGGCGGGTCCCGTTATGCATGGCCTGCGGGAAATCAGCGGGTTGCCCCTGAACCTTGTCAAACAGAGTGCGGTGGATCCGCGGCCCTGCTCCGTCACGTTTGGAGGGAGGCTGCTCCTGCGCGCGCGAGCCCTTCCCGTGATGGGAATTCCACTGTTCCGAGTCCGGCGCGCATACCCCCAGGTGGGGTGGCGTGGTTATGATACATATATACATATACATATATATATATTTTTGCGTAGCCTACGTGTTGAGCATTATCTGCAGAATAGACAAAAATAAATCGAAATAACGCAGAAAGTAAATTAAGTTCGTGGACACCTTTTCTTCCCGCCTGTTATTTCATTCGGTTTATTTCATTCAAGTAGAAGACCCGCGTTGTTGCTTGATATTGTATTTATTATGAATCGATTTTTTTACTTAATGGGTTGAGCTCTAATTTCTAGTGGTCCTCGCCATTAAAGTTGACAATGAGATTTCTCGATATGTGGAACCATATTCCTCAATTCGTAAGTCGTCTGCAAATTTCACCCGTGCATACTCCCAGATGGGATGGCGTGGTTATGATACATACAGAATATATGTATATATATATAAATACAGATAACGCATTTCTGTCATCGATTGTGCACATATAACAATGGTGACCCCCACCATTGTTATGTGTACACAATCGATGGACAGAAATGCTTTCACACGAAAGCCAGAAGATTTGAAAAAATGTTTTAAAAGTGCCTAAGGTCAGTACTTTTTCTTTAATGGCGGCACAGTTTAAGATGAGAAGTGTAGCCAATACGCCAGATAGCTCTTGCATCACACAGTGCAGTGATTACTCGAACACACGCCTGTGTTCTGCTGTACAAGCTTTAATTTGCTGTGACATTTTCGATAAAAGGAGGAGTGCATGTGCGCAGCTTTAATCAGCGTTCAAGCAGGCGCCCGCTCACCTCTCACAGCATAGCCATAGAAAGTTGTCCACGAGTGTAACATTGGGCAAAAAGGGTAAGAAAGAAGGTGGACTCGGTGCGAGGGACCGCATGCTGCTCGGTCAGTTCTAGGCATTCCTACTGTACTTGTCGAGAAAAATGAATTCTATGGTGCAAGATATGTACTGCTGAAGTTACGCGCTCATAAGCAATAGCGACTAAACGAACTAAAGTCCCTGGATAAAATGTACGCTTATCGGGAGATGGCGCCACAAGTTACAACCATCGCTATCTCGGTCGTCAGCAAACATGTCCGCCAGTGACCCTGGCAGGTATGTTGATCTCTATGTTACACAGGAGAGAAGCAACGTCTTGAAATTTCACCAGGTAAGATGCACCACCCAAATGCACATTCGGTGAACGTGTGAACCTTCTAAACGCAGGAGCTGATCTTTTTGTTTTCGGGGATTTGTTTTACAGCATTAGGATTCATTGTGGACAACCCATATTTGCGACTCCAGCGGCCTATAGAGGTCGCCACTCTCGACCAATATGGCAGCTGTAAATAGGTCATGTCGCGCCATGTGTCAGCTCAACGCACAACGCTTCAAAATGGTTTACCTCGATTTTCATCTACTACATTAAAAACCTGCGGCGGTGTATCCGCGGGTGTGTTGGCCTAGGCGAGCTTCCAGAGGCTTAGCCTTTTTCGGGAGATGTTCGATGGAAGGGCTACCCACTGTCCCCCTACCGTGATGAAAAAACGTTGAACGCACAGTAGGGAGTTTTCGTAGATCGTTTTGGCCGTCCCGCAACGCTCTCCGCAACCCACTACGATACCCAGAACTCTACAGTCAAGGCCATGGGCGCGCAGGCGCAGTGGCGGCATCTTCGTTGCGGAGGGCTTAGCGGAATGGGAACGCGGTCTGCGAGGACCCCGATAGGCAGTTTTCGTAGACGCGCTCGCTACGAGAACTCCCTATCATAGGGAGTTTTCGTAGACCGCGTTTCCCCGCTCCGCGAAGCCTCTCCGCAACGAAGAAGTCACTACTGCGCCTGCGCGCCCATGGCCTTGACTGTAGAGTTCCGGGCTATCGTAGCGGGTTGCGGAGGGCTTAGCGGAGGGGAAAACGCGGTCTACGAAAACTCCCTAATGTCTGGCTCACGCGGTTACGTGGGTTGCGTTCAGAGCAACCTAGGCAACTCTGATATATACGACGGTGACGATAGAGTCATCGGAACAACTGTTCGCCCTACACAACATGGGAAGCGATGCAAGACGCACTTAATTTGTTAGGTCGTTAGGGAGTTTTCGTAGATCGCGTTTCTTCCTCCGCTAAGCCCTCCGCAACGAAGCAGCCGCTACTGCGCCGGCGCGCCGATGGCCTTGACTGTAGAGTTCCGGCTAGCGTAGCTGGTTGCGGAGAGCGTTGCGGGACAGCGGAAACGATCTACGAAAACTCCCTGTTATGAGTCACGGTTTTCCTTGCGGTCTTGTCGTTGCTGCGATATTTGTTGCTGTGGACACTACCAACGCAGCTTCCATCGCTTTACTTCGGTGGTCATTGCGTTAACCTCTGAAAACATGCAATCACGAAAGCCACGAGAGACGAAGATAACTTACAAAAAGGCATGTTTCGTCTGCAGTTCTGTGTTTTCCCGCCAGGTGCCGTCCGTTTCTCCTGAAACGCGAATACTTGGGGACAATTTTGCACATTAAGAGAGAGGGTAACAAAGCTATGAACGCACTCTGAGCCCGAGTAAGGGTTGGAATTCGAGGTACCTTTAGCAAAACGGGCCCAGCTGTACTTTTTGCTCCGTGACCTCTCCAAAAGCTGAAATATCTTTCGTGCCTTCTCCAGTAACGTCTATAAACTTTTCGCCCGGCTTATATATAACCAATTTCTAAAGTATAGTTACTTTCTTTTAACACCAAGATTAAAATCCGCCATAAATGTAGCACCAATCCAATAGAGAAAAGCAAAATAACTTTGAAAAGCAATACGACAATCACAATTCGCGTTCTGCACTACACAAAGCTCGTGAATTCGCGGACGCTTATAACGGCACCGAGTACTTTCCGAAATAGTGCCAAGCTTTACAAAGTTAAGGCTGCTTCATACCCATTAACCAATTGCTGTTAACACGTTTACTTTATTACCATCCAGTTTTACAGGAAGCTCCACCCTGTTTGAAGTGTCGCGCTTTATTTTATTTTACTTTCATGCCCAAGTGAGAAACTAAATTAAGAAACTATAGTCAATATAAAACTCACATGAGCACGTGTATTAAATCACGTGTGCGCGAGATGTACTACGGTGCCACACTGCAAGCCGCGGCACACCACCAACAAGATCTAATTATATAAAACACTGCAGAGCAAGAAAGTTCAATGGTTGGGTTTAGATTCTAGAAAAAAATTAACAAAAATCGCATTCACTACAGTGTCAACGAAAGCATTGCACCAAGAAAGATGTTTTTGACCGCCTCCTTTTAAAATTCAAATTTCTTTGAAAAATTTCAAGAAATATTGAAAAGTCCAGGAACTATCGATCTTTGAGCCCCACTTTCAATGGCCGCCATTTTTCTGTGTTCTGTTGCTATTGTTGCTTCGGATGTGCTGACAAGGAGCTAATAGAACGCTCAGCCTCAAATATATTTCGTGGCAGATGAGAGGTCGCTTTCCATGCAACTCACGTCAGTGCGTTTGGTGCGTGCTTTCCATGCCTACCGAAGCAACGGTCGATGTGGCAAGTCCGCGTCGCTTGTTATCGAACGCTGAACTGTTACTTTTTGTTAACAGTGAAGAGATCTTTGTTTTATTCTTTCAAGTTCTTTTCCTACGACAATAAAATTAGTAAAAAAAAAAAAACGCCAGCTCAGCTTTGACCGATTTTGCCCTCGCTTTGCTGCCAGATGATACGCGGTTGCTCATTGGCTGAAGTCACTTGTCGATTACGCAAGAATTATAAAATTAAAGTCCACACTGGGACTAATAATTTTTGTCAGCCTCTAGAACCCCTCCCCGCCATGTCCAGCGTGTAAACATGATTACAGTCGTCTTATCTGGATGCGGTTGAATATAAAATAAAGAGTAAAAAAGGTTTCTTGCAGCTATCGCTGTTAAACATTCTAACTTCACGTAAACGCAAAAGAGTTTTCTTCATTAAAATGCGGACAATTCGGCGAACGTGGCCAGATATTACATGGACCTCCGTCGACTGCTATTCAAGTTATATACGTATTCTGGTACCAGATATAAAATTGGCAAAATAAAGAACCAAATCAAAAAGCAACAAAAAAAGCGAATTAGACGTTCGATGTGCCGACAGCATTCCTTGGTGCGCCAGTGTCTGACGACATTTTTACACGCTGTTGATGATAAATTTACTCATTGCATTACGACTGCGAGTCAGTCCAGTGCATCACGCAACAGTGATACACTACTGCCCACCAGTGCGATGCTCAAGCATATAATTTGAAACAAAGAGGGATGGAAATTGCGCCCATGGATATCTGCGTTCTGTAGCGCAAACTTAACTGCACGTGCTCCAAGCCGCGATGCCCTCACCCACTCCGCCATTAATGCCCCAGAGGCTGTCGAATTGGGATTTATAGCAAGCGAACTGTCAAATACAACCGAGTGTCAAACAACACAGAAGGAAAACGAACTTACTCTTGCTAGGAACAACTTAATCTCCGCTTCTTCAAAATTATCCGATGGAAAGACTGCTTATTTTAGAAAAGATATAAGAAATTCGCTGCGCCTACTTTTCCTCAGAGCACCCGGGAGAGCCGACAGCTGCAATCTGCGGATTGAGCTTGGCGAATGGGGAGGTTGAAAACGTGGTTCGACCTAAAAAGGTAACTGTCTGCCACGGAGTTAGGAAACTTCTGGAGACGACATGACGCCAACAGTAGGGAAACCAGAAGTGTGTAGGGACACGACCCCGACCATGACCAAAACCACAGCTGTTTTGGTCACCTTCGGGTGCCTACCATTCACCTCTGGTGGCGTCATGTCACCTCCAGAAGCTTCCTACCTCCATGCTGTCTGCGCTGTTGCACTGAGAACGGTGAAACTTCACGCCCCTTTCCCCACCGCAGACTGCGAGTCCTGTCCCACTTCGCACCACCGCAATCTATGTCCTTCGACTACAGTCCTTAGTCGCGGAACGGATATTTCTTTTGTATTACGAGGTTATATCAGAACAATTCTAAAGTAACAACCTTTTTTTGTCAAAGGTATTTTGTTTTCTCTCCCTCTTAATATTTATATCTCTTTATCATGCACGCGCACCGCATCTCGCAGCATGTAGAGCGAAAGCTTGAGGGGGGGGGGGGGGGCGGCATTCGGGCATTCGGCTAGCAGGTCATAGCGTCAGTGGTGGTTGCTATGGTTACGCCGCGTGGCGGAGCAACGCGATGCGATTTTCGCTCACGTGTGTTTCAGACTTAACTCCCCGCTGTCCTAACCACCCAACAGCAAATTTGAGTGACTCCTGAAACACCACTCACAAAAGTAGTCGCCAAAAAAACGAGTTTTTTTATTTATTTATTTTTATTAGAAAGGTCAGAGGCAAGCAGCGGAGGGAACATTATACAATTACGCAACGTAATTATACTGCATACTATCCAAGACCAGCTACCTTTGTTCGTCATCAAACTCTCGGGGCCAGACTGGAAAGGAACGTGGCTATCGTGAACCCGTCGAGGCGCGTTAACTTCAAAATAATAAAGAAAAGCTTCTGGTTGGAAGAGATCAAGAACAAGAAAAATAGAGAAAATGGAACAAGAAAACGTTCGCATTTCTAATTAAGAAAGTTTCTTCCTTCGTCGCTTCGTTAGCAACCGTGTTTATTTGCAGCCCCAGGATGAGTCCTCCCAAAGCGGAGCACTCCTCCTCTTGCAAGCGTGTTCATCTTTCCTTTTTCTTTTTTTTCCTTTTTTTGTAACTTAACCCGTTTTTCTTTACTTCCAGAGAGGCCATTTCAGAAGAAAAATTTAAGCTGACAGGATCTTATCCTCCCCTTATTGCACTTTGTCGTAGCAGCTCAGAACAATGTCGGAACCTTAAAAGAAAAGCTTGGCCTTCTTGCCCTCACGCATTGTCCTAGGGCCGTGGGAGCTGCTCCCGAAGAAGTGTTGCGTATACTTCCACTGTCCGTATCATTCGGAACAGTGTTATGCGAGAGATAAAACAAAGTTGGTAAGTCTGTCAGGAGGGAACCTTACTGCTGCTTCTTATATGAAGCAGAGAAAGTGAGCGTCAAAACTGTAAGAAAGTAATATAGCCAGCCCCGGAAAACTGTAAGAAGGGTTGTTTTAGTTAGGTGTTATGGTTTAATGATATGAGGTGTGGTACCGTGCGATATGGAATGAAACGTAGTAGAATGGGAAGTGCTTATAAAATATTGTAAGACCCTTACAGAAAAACTAATTCAAACTGCGCGACAAAGAAAATGGAAAAAGTGGAATGGGTATGAAATTGAATCACAAAATTGCAGGTGGAAAAAGGCGGTTCAAAATTATAAAGTAGCAGTCGGAACAAGAGATGAAGATTAAGAATTAATCTTCACCTGCGATAATTTGTCGGCTGAAGAGATTTTCCTTTTATCGTCTGGCCTGCAGCTCGAGTTTATTGTTCCTGGAAGCTTGACACAGGACGTTGTGTTAGTATCTTTGTAATTCAGCCATTTCTAGTATGGCTCTGCCGGTTGTTTCGAGTGCCCTGAGAGGATTACTAGACCTTGTCTGGAGTTGGTATGACCCGCAAAACTGCTCCTTTTTGGGGGATCTTTATAGGGTGAGTAATATACTCCAACTCACACTAATCTTGTCTGGTTTGAAGAAAGGGGGGGGGGGGTCACCATGTCAGCGATTGTGTGACATGGATTTTTACGGAGTTCTGAGTGCGAATGTGTGTCTAGGTGAGGCGCTTACCTTCCGTACAATGCGTGTATGGCGCATGCGACATCGCATATCGTTTTCACCTTTCCCTATTTTTTCCGTGTTTATTTTGAGCGCGTGCGCATGCGTTGTCAACGTTTGCGTGTGTATTCCCATAATTTCCATAGGCTTGTTCGCGTGTGAACGTGTGCCTCTCGTTTGTGTATGTGGGCGTATGCGCATGAGTTTACATACGTGTGCATGTGATAAATGGATGGCATAGGTGTAACAATGAGGATAGCCATTCTTAGGGAATGTACTGTGTGGTGTTTGCATCAATTTGCGCGTATTAAGCCTACATTAGGCGCACGTGCTTGTGTGTCGGTTTCGGCGTGTTCCAGTTTTACGTTTCTCAGGCAGCTTACAGGCTTAACTGTTCTTGAAACCTTTTTTACTAAATATGTTTATTAACAAACTAGGATCACGGGGTGCTACAGTTTATAACATTCACAGTTTGTGCACGAAAAGAAGAATTAATGACATAAATTGTGTTACCAGTTTCTGTTCAAGCAATACTCCGTTTCGGGGACTATAGAAAGGTGGGGAAGCCGAACCGCACTCACTATTCACAAGCTGAATCGAAAAGTTTCGCCCGTCTCGACCGTCGAGTCCGCAACTTTCCCCCGCACGGAGCGGTAAATTCTCGGGCCGTTTCGCACTCGCGCGCATTTACATAGGCTTGCGTTCCGCTTTGCTTGCTGCCTAGCTTTCAAATAGGCGACTACTTGCGGCGAGAGAGAGAAGGAACAGGGCCGTGCAAAGAGGATCCGCGCGTTCGCAAAAGTCTCAGAGTTTGAGCGCCAGGAGAGCGTGAATACTGGAAGCGAGATCGCGCGCACGAGTGTGTGCGGTGGGCGTACACGCGCCGCCACGAGTCCTCGAGAAGAAGTCCCGAAGGGGGATGGTTTCTCAGGTGGCCGTTACGAGTGCGCTTCCATCCCCGCCAGCTGCGGGGGACACTCCAACCCGGCGGGGAGGACTGCGATGAAACTGCCTCAAAATTCTCTCCAAAATTGAGGGGAAGCCTCGCGGGCGGCAGACACTCCTGACACATTTGCGCGAGATGTTCGTGCAAGACAAAACTCCGCTGCAGGTGAAAGCGGGTGTGAGTGGGAAGGAACAGGTGGGAGAGAGAAAGGGACACGTCTCTTCGAGTGGACGGGTTCGAGCCGAAATGCCGCCCGGCTGAATTTCAAAGCCCTGGGGCGAATTGTGTTGCGTTCAGCGAGCAGCCAACTCTTGTCAGTTCGATGCTCCGGTGGTCATGCTCCGGTGGTCTTGCTCTTGAGCATCGTGAATTTTAACGGGCCCGGAGATGTTTTTGGAAGTAGGCGCTCTAATGGCGTTAGTTTGTAGTCTGGACGCTGCTCGTGTGTGGCAGTAGCCAGCTGACCGAGTGATCATGTTTGCAAGCGATGTTGTCTGTAAGTTTCTGGTTTATAACACGGTATTTCTGAAAATGAAAAAAACAATAAACAGTTGAATACAATAAATTACACGGAATGGGAACTCAATCTAGGCACTATGTTGGTGATTTAACTTTATTACTACTTATCGCATTTTTTTTTATTTGCATCTGGGATTCGAATAACTTTGCTAGATAAATTACTGGAAGAATTCTTTTTTATTATCTATTTATTTACAGTTACTGCTACTTTCTCATAGGTGTTATAAAACTAAGTCCCCCTATTTATTTATTTTTGTGGGGGGAGGGAGGCGGTAGATCATTAAAAATGAAAAAAAAAGAAAGAACATATGTACAAAGGAAAAAAAAAGCCAGGGTGAATAAAGGTGGCACATTTGCACTTCGCGTATTGATACAAGATGTAAAAGCAGTACATTTTCAACGAAACAATAATACAGAAGACATATTTGATGATACAGAAACCGGGGAGTACCAATTTGCACTAGATATCGCACCTACAGTCCCAAATACTTCCGTAGCAGTGAGGACACCCCGCATCCGAGAGCACGCCTGCACATCGCGCTGTCCACGCTGTTGCCCTTTCGCGCAGCGCCGAGGTAGGGGCGGGGTCGCAGCCGTCGACGCACCAAAACCGGAGTAGAAGAATATCTTGATATATTGTCAAACTACGGATTGGAAAATAGAATTGACGGTTACACACGGGAAGAATACCTAGGCGATAAAGTGACAAAAACTTGTACCGATCATATATTAGTGCGTACTTGTACCTTAAATTTTTAGCGGCAATAATAAAACAAAAAGTAGCAGATGACTACTTTGCCGCTCTAAAGGTTATGCGTGAGTTTGACACCAAAAGCTCGCAGGGAGAACAATACAAGGAAATTCTACATAATAAAAAGATAGTAAATTTAAAGGATATAACTGGAACTCCTTACTGCGCCGAGACCACCTAAACTTTTACAAAATAGTGATAAAAATATTCAAAGAAATATATGACAGCTCTATTAAAAAAGATAAGACTAGAAAACCGGAACTCGGGAGCTGTCTGGATTAACGACGAAATACTAGAACTAAGTTATGAAAAAGTTGACTTTGGAATAGATGTAAGCAAAACCCCCAAGATGCAACACTAAAGGAAGAGTTCAGACAGGTACGGAATAGAGTGACGGCGAAGATTAGACTAGCAAAAAAGAAATTTATGTGACACAACTCCGAAATTGTGGGAAAAACCTAAGGAAAACGTGGAATATTGTAAATCAAATAACGGGAAAACCACCTAAAGAAAGCGTTAACGAATGTATAAAGAAAAACTTTCGAGTAACCGATTACTCTACTCTCAGTAACAATTTCAATAATTACTTCGCTCAAATTATACAAGAGTTTCGTGGGCCAGTAAACAATACCACAGAGACTGCAAACCCACTGTCGAATGTACAGAACTCGGCACACCTACTACAAATGACAGATAGAGATCTAGAAAGTTTAATTAACAGTAGGTCAATCTTAAAACCAGCGGGATATGATCAACTAACAGCACGGGACATAAATGTGAACTATAACAACTTAAAACGTGTTTTGCTGGCGGTAATAAAAGGAATATTGGAGGAAGGAATTATACCCGATCATCTTAAAGTTGCGATAGTCCGGCCTATTTAAAAAAAGAGGAGGGAAAAAGGAATTAGGCAACTACAGGCCTATCGCACACATGTCCGTTATCTCGCAGATAATAGAAAATTTGTTTTAAAAATCATGACCTCCTTCTTTTGTGACAAATATTCACTAATTATACAACACCCAGTATGGCTTTCGGCAACAATTATGTATTACGCTTTTACTTGAAGACATGACAGATTATATGAATGAAAAAATAGACTCTAATAATGTAGTAGCTGAATATTTCTTGACCTGACAAAGGCATTTGACACAATTAACCATTCCATATTACTACATAAATTAGAAAACATTGGCTTTCGGGGGCATTTCGTAGATTTGTTTAAAAATTACTTTTCCAACCGGACGCAACGAGTTAAGATAGAAAAATACATCAGTGACGCTGTGCACACAGCTTGCGGTGTGCCTCAGGGATCTGTTTTAGGCCCTATGCTTTTTAACATCTACATCAGTGGTTCTTAACTATTGATGTCTCGCGGACCCCTTCTGGATCGGCGGAGATGATGGAGGACCCCGTTCGCCGTGAGGGGAAGGGAAAGCTATAGGTTAATTATGATAATGATTTAGTAAGTGAACATAACTACGGGCTGGTGTGAAGTAGACTTCTCTCATTGAAATAAACACGAGAAAACTCACCCGGAAATTGGAACGTTTCTTCTCACTTGGATAAAAGACAACTTTTATTGCCGGGCTTCACTGACGAAGCAGGGCTTAGCGGACCCCAAGAATGCCTTCGCGGACCCCCGTTTGAGAACCACTGATCTACATGAACGATCTAGCCTTATTACCTCTAAACTCTAACCCCCATCAATACGCTGACAATACAGCATTAGTCCTGGAAAATGAAAATTATGATATGGCAGTCAAAATCGTGAAGAGTGGCATCAATAAAGTAATGAACTGGCTTTCTAAAAAGCTCTATATTTGTCAACAATCAAAAGCACAACTAATGTGCTTTCGAACGCACCAAAGGCGTATTAACCTTACAAAACCCATCTTTCTGCATACCAGTCTATGCACCCGGTGCAGCTGTACGCCACTTTCATATACCACGCACACAAAATATCTAGGCATGTATTTTGATGCGCATCTGTCCTGGAATTCTCATGTACAGCATCGAATATATCACTTACGAACAATATCATCCTACTTACACAGATTGCGAAACGCCGCGGATATTCGGCTAAGGCGATTAATTTATCGAATGTTAGCAGAGTCAGAACTAAGATATGGAATTACAATCTATGCATCCTGCTCCAACTTCAAAAAACAAAGGATAAATAAGTTAATGATAAAGATGGTGCGGAACATCGCGTATGGAACGAAACGTGAAAATATGGTGTTTGAAGATCAGCTGTCAGAACTTGACTTATTGACAGTAAATAAACTGCGCAAATTTTTCATTCTAACGAATCATTACTTCACATCCGAGTGCAAAATAAACACCATCAAACAAGTGCAACTGAGAAAAACGGGAAAGTTTCAGATACCAAAAATATATACTAACTACGGAACTAGGCTCCGTAAATTTTATGTGCCCACATATTTCAACCAACTTCCTGAAATTTTACGCACTCTCCACTCCTTAAAATCTGTAAAAAAAGAAATGAGGAAATGGTGTATACAAGAAACTGAAGGTTGACTAGTCGTTCTCGCGAAATCATTTTCTTTTCTCTACTGCGTATTTTTGCCTGGTGCAAGATTAACATGGAAGTGAAATCTTCATGCGTTCTCCGATTCCCGGAGTACAATATTACAATTAGTTGTAGATTTCCACCAGATACCATGACCAAACGTGTTGGTGTATTGGTTGCCATTGTGTATTTTTCCTTTGCGACACCTTATCCTCGCTTTTGTCGTTTCTGGGTATCAAGACTGCTCTTTGGTTGTCTGTGAGTATTTGGCACATGTTATTTCCTTAGTACTGTGGACATGATGTCTAAACTGTAAGGAATATATTTTGTCTTTGGTTTGTTTTCCTTTGTGCTTCAACACTAAATAGATGTTTGAAGAAAATGTTTGTAGCACTGTAAAACCCGAGTACCCGCGTAAAACTATTGTTTCAGTCGACTGTCCGTTCTCACGCACAAGCACGGAAGTGCTTTTGTGAGACTCTTTTTTTTACCTTGATGCAGATCTGTGAATAAACTTATTCTATTATTATTATTATTATTATTATTATTATTATTATTATTATTATTATTATTATTATTATTATTATTATTATTATTATTATATAATAATATAATTAATAATTATCTCGGTGGAAGTCACCGAGATCACCCGTTCTTTCGATGGCTCTCCATATTTTCGGTGAAATTTTCAGTTTTTAAGCTTATCCAACGCCAGCCAGCAATCTAGACAGCAATCTGAAGCCCTGGTGACATCGCGGGACCGATCCTTGATCCACACCGAGTCACCGCCGCCTTTATTGCCCTCGGCGATACCACCCTGCCTGGCTTTGCATCACCTGTCCAATATCATGGCTCCCCTGACACAACGGTTTAGACGGTGAGCTGAACGTCTCACTTATTGGCCCTGCTTTCCCCCTGTTTCCTCTTTCCTTTCTTTTCCATCTATGGACTAACTTCCTGCCGCCTCATCATGTCCCCACCCCTTACCTGCGGTGTGTGTGGTGCGAGTGTGTCGGCAGATGGTCGGTTTATGACATGCGTGGATTGCCACAGCGCCTTACATTTGGGGCAATGCGCCGGCATCGCAGAGGCTACCTTCACGACGATGGGAGCATCGAAGCGTGAGAAATGGCGCTGCAAGACCTGCCGTAGCAAAGACAGCCGTGCTGGCTCAGGAAGTGGGGATGTTACCATCCAAGAGGACCCCAACAGTTTCTCGGCACAACTGGCTTCTGTCAACGAAAAGCTGGACAGGCTGCTGTGCTTAAAAGAAAGTGTAGACACGCTTTAACACTTCCTGAAAAAGTCGACGCACTGTTGGCTCTGAAACCTACGGTAGATTGGCTGCGGACTACCGTTCAAGACGTTGAAGAATCCGTTAAATTCCTCAGTGCGCAATATGACTCTGTAATAGCTGAAGCCAAAGCTCAAAAAGAAGCGACGGAGGGAATGGGTGGCGAAATCGGAGAGCTACAGGCTACTGTTAGGGAGCAGGCCAACACCATCCTCCAGCTTAAAGCCGAACTAAATGATCGTGACCAACAGAACCGGTTACCTAATATGGAGGTCCAGGGAGTACCATTCACTCCAAAGGAAAACCTGGGCAAGGTTCTTTGTGACCTAGCCTCCAAGATCGGCCTCCCTCAGTTCCGAACATCTGACGTCCTTTCCATCCGGCGTCTGCCCAACAAGAAGGACAAGCCCGATGGTGTCCCTCCGCTCCTGGTAAGCTTTGCTTCGGTCGATCTAAAGGAGCAGTGGATGGGTTGTCGTGGACGACTGAGAGACCTCAACCGTGACGGCGCTCTTCCCAAGCTGTTTTTCAACGATAACCTCACCCGTGCTAACCGTGAGTTGTTCTGGATGGCAAGAAGCAGGGGAAAGGAGATGCACTACAGGTACATTTGGACAAAAAATGCACAAATCTACGCAAGGAAAGCTGAAGGCTCACCTCTGTTGCGGATTAATTCCGTGGCGGACATTGAAAAGATTGTCTAGACCATGAACGCTAACTTTTCAACTGTTAGTAACTTAACGGCATTTCATACATTCCTAGGAAAACCGAAGGGAGCAACTTTTGTCTGTTTACATGTTAACATTCGGAGCCTCCGCAAACACTGGGATTATTTTTTATTAATTGCTCGAGATTTGGTGTCTTGCGTTGATGCTTTTATTTTCACTGAAGCTAATATTCCTGAATCTATGCTTAGCCAATACACCATCAAAGATTACAATACCTTTTTTTCTCTAAGACCTACCCGCAGTGGAGGTGGCATTGTAGCTTACGTGCACCAAAGGTGGCAAGTCTCTACCATAGATTTAGTATTTTCTCACGCCGAGTCTTTGGCCCTCAAACTAGATTATTCCAATATTTCGCTCTCTCTATTGTGTTTCTATAGGCCTCCCTCAGAAAACGCTAGGTTATTTCTGAGTGAGCTAGAACTGACTCTCTCAACGTTATCGTGTATTCATCACCTCTGTTTAGTCGGTGATTTTAATATAGACACACTAAACACAAGTAATGCCATCGTATGTGACTACTTAAACATTTTGTCCACCTCTGGTTTAGAATGTATAATTACTGCCCCAACGAGAGAAGAACTCTTAGGCACTAAACTAGTCTCTTCCTGTATCGACCATATATGCATACGAGCGCCAAGCTCCCAGGTGGATAGCGCTGTGATTCATTCAAAACTTGCAGATCACTACTTTATTGGTTGTCGAGTAACCCACAACTCAGCGTCAGCTCCTGAACCTAAAATTTCTAAACAGGTCAAAATCATTGATATTGTATCGCTCGACAAATCAATTGCCTCATATGACTGGGATGGCTTCCTGGGCTCTGTCAACAACGATAATATTTATCCACGGTTTGTGCACGTCTTTAACTCTTTAACTGAAGCTGCTAAACGTACTGTTATTTTGAAAAAGCGCAGAATACAACACAAATGGCTCAACTTTAGTATCCTGGAAAAAATTAAGGAAAAAGATATCTTATGGAGTCGGTGTCGAAAGTCTCCAAATAACATAAACCTGAGGAATGAATTTAGGCAAGCTAGAAACAAAGTGAACGCGATAATTCGCTGCGCAAAAAGACAGTATTTCAAATCAAAATTTGAAGAGGCCAAGCGTAGCTCCATTAAAACATGGTCATTAATTAATCAATTCCGATGCACTGGTACTACGCAATCTATTGACCAAACTATCGAAAAACATTTCGGCGCACTGTCATCATCCTTAGCTGAAGCGTTCAACAACTTCTTTGCTACGTACTCTGGTGTGAGCCGAAGCAATGATGACCACTCTTGCACTTTGCATAACACATCATTAACATCAGCATTTCTTCCTACTATAGAGGAGACAGATCTTCATTTTCTTCTGTTTGGTTTCAAAACTAACAAGTCACCCGGGATTGATGGCATTCGCACGTATGACCTCCAAAGAAACTTCACGAAGATTAAGAATGTTCTTTTAGTTATGCTAAATGGTTTTATTACGTGTGGTACCATACCCACTGGCCTCAAAATAGCCATGGTAAGACCTCTTTTTAAAGGAGGAATACGATCCAAAGTTGAAAACTATCGCCCTATATCTATATTGCCAATTATAGGACAATTACTTGAAAAACACATATTTCAGTCGATGAGCAGTTTTATTAATAAGCATGATATTTTTACGTCAACTCAATACGGCTTTATCGCTGGACGAGGAACCCAACCAGCTCTGGATGACTTCTCTGATTATTTGTACTCAACATTTGAAAAAAATATGTTCGCTTGTGCTCTATTTCTTGATGTATCTAAAGCCTTTGATACGGTGAGCCATCAATTACTTCTAAGAAAATTACAGAATTTAGGGTTTCGCGGTCCGTTTTTTCCTTACTAGAAAGCTTCCTATCTGATCGTGCCCAACGTGTAGTAATCGGAGACTTTAAAAGCTCTCTTATTTCTTTAAAGGCGGGAGTCCCTCAGGGTTCTATTCTTTCACCTTTGCTCTTTAATGTTTTTGTGAATGACATGGCCCATGTTGTAAATGAATGCAAAATTTACCAATATGCCGACGATACCCTCCTTGTCGCGCGTCATATTGATTTCTCTGATTCGCTCAACATACTCCAGGCCAACTCCACGCATCTAATGGACTGGTTTAAGAACAACCTTCTAGACATTAACACTTCTAAAACAAAACTTGTCTGTTTCCACAACCCCTAAAAAAACATCAGGGTAATGTGCAATTCTTTCTCCATGCATCAAGCTGCAATCCTTGTAATTGTGTATCCATCGAATCAGTTGACCATGTAAAATATCTAGGCGTATATTTTGATTATGATATGTCATGGAACTCACACATGTCTTACCTTTGCGGTAAACTGCGATCTATTGCCTGTATGCTCTTTAACAGTCGAGTTTTTCTGCCTGTCGGTATTCGATTTCTTATTGTGCACGCGCTTGCTTACAGTATACTCCGGTATGGTGTAACGGTGTTCGGTAACTGTTCAGGACGGTGGCAAGGGAAAATTAATATTTTACTTAAAGGTATATTAACAAGCGTTGCATATAATACAGATCTGTCGAACAGTGCTGACATATTTAAAAGCCTTAAACTACCGAATTTTCATTCTCTGTTTATTCAGACTGTAGTGCGTCGGTACTTTTGGAACAGCGATTTTAAAACACCAGTTATTCCATCCCGCACATTGCGTCGCAGCTCTCGTTTTGAAGTGAAGCTTTGTTCCACCCGATATGGCAAATGTATGCGGGAGTACTATGTCCCGTTTCTGTTCAACGCCCTCCCGGACTCTATTTACCAAGTTACATCATTGAAGACGCTGAAACAAGAACTCAAGTGCTTAAATTTGGACACTAGTTAACTGCCTTTTCAAGATGTGTGTATATATAGACTGTTTGTGAGATGATAGTTGTGTGCTAGTTCAAATATTATTTTTTGTGTGTGAATTTTACTTTATCCTGTACCTAGGCAGACACATATGTCCGTTTTTTTTTTAGGGTGTCATCAGACAAGCCTTTATTGGCTTTGATGTACCCGTATTCACATCCTACTTCTCTCGTCTGAATGGGTCAATAAATTTATTATTATTATTATTATTATTATTATTATTATTATTATTATTATTATTATTATTATTATTATTATTATTATGCCTGTGTGACTCCAGGGCCCTATGAGGCTTAGCCTATTTCTGTGTGTTGGTTGAGTGTTCGTCGTCGCCGTGCCTGTGATACTTTTGTCAATTAAACTGCTGGGTCTGATCCTACAAGCCCCTGATGGCTTTGATCGGACCCGAAATTGATCTTGGTACTGGGCAATTTGCGAATAAAGATTTATTA
>JAZHYW010006045.1:0-70201 GCA_037355805.1 Ixodes ricinus | reverse complement strand
AAGCTATGCAAAACGTCACGCTCGCATTTCTTACTGTCACAACTCTGTGACTGCGTTTTTTGGTCTAAACAGATGATTTGGCATCGCCATTCGCTGAGCTGCCTCCATATGTTGCGCTGATTGGCTCTCCAAGTGTTTTGTGGGAAAGTAGACGCACGGGGCTTTTTTTCAGAGTGTAGGTTTAAGAGAGGGGCACCTGCTCGACCAGGGTAATGTGGTTTGCGGGCCGTGTTTGCAAAACGAGTTACAGCCCGCAAGGAGTCAAAACTCAAAAGCGTTCACCTTCTGCAAACGCGTCCGCTTCTCCGCCCAGTTCTCTCGCCACACTGGCCGCGTGGACAAATCCAAATGCAGCCGTACTTAAAGCAGCAATCAAAGCTGCAGAAACAGGCTCGTTCTTGCTATATAAAGTTCCTGCAAAAGGCTCATACGGGAGCCAGAGTTGCGCGTCTGATTTCCACGTGCTGCCGCACCGCTATCTCGCCGAGATCCGGATCACGTGAGGATCGTGATCAAATGCCGTGCAGGAAAGTATTTATTTATTTATTTATTTATTTAATTACCTCTAAAGGCCCACTGGGGGCATTACATAGAGGGGTACATGGAATGTCATCATAGTTGTACACTGTTGCAATTGTATGAAAATGTAAAAGGAAACATGATCACGCTAACAGAACTCAATAACGCGTAAGATGGTGCATGGTCACGCACACCGGCATGTAATAATTTCTAAATGATTAAAAAGTAATACAGGAGAAGTTTACAAGTGCTACTAAAAAGAGGGTACATGGAAAACCTTATAGAAAAGACTTACTCAGCGATGGTGAAATTAACAAATGGAAATATAAAGGTACCAAACGTACACGTGCAACTTAGAAAAGAAAAACAAAATAGATGTCATGATAAAGAGCCACGTAACAATGAGACAAACGTGTCATGGTTTGTTGTCTGTGCGATTTCGCTTGCCAACCCATTCCAGTCGTCCATGGCCTGCAGAAGCGGGGAAAATTTATACAAGTTAGTTTTTGCGAAGGGAATATGAACTATGTTGGGGTGATCATGACGAGGAAAGATACGAGGGGTGGGATGACGTTATTTTCGCGAAATTCAGTTGAAGAGTGAAAGAGCTTATGGAAATACGATAGTCTAGCAAGATATCTTCTCTGTTGAAGTGTTTGTAGGCCAATTGAGGCTTTAAGTTGTGTGACGCTCACAGGTGCGTATTGTTTGAGTATGAATCGAGTTGCTCTGTTTTGAAGAGATTCTAGCCGGTCACTTAAATACTTTTGATGCGGGTTCCAAATTATAGATGCGTACTCCAACTTTGGCCTAATCAGAGCAGTGTATGCTAGTAGTTTTGTTTCTTTTGTTGCCATGTACAAATGTCTTCTCATAAATCCTAAAGATTGATTTGCTCTTTTAAGAATGTAGTCTATATGATTATTCCACGAAAGATTAGGACTTAGATGAATACCCAGATATTTAAATGACGTTACTTTATCTAATTTTGAATCTATGAGGGTGTAGTCATGATGTACAATGGAAGAACGGTTTGTAAATGTCATCGTTTTCGTTTTTTCTATATTTATTTGCATTTGCCATGTCTCACACCATAGCATTATGCTATTCAAGTCTTTTTTGAAGGGCAATGCAATCTGATTGATTTGATATATGACGGTATACCACACAGTCGTCTGCAAACAGTCGAATTTTTGATGAAACATTGTTAGGGAGGTCATTTATATAAACCAAAAACAAAAGTGGCCCAAGAACAGATCCCTGTGGCACTCCAGATTTAACACTTACGGGGGTGAACTTATGCCATTTGCTATTACGGTTTGCTTTCGGTTGCTGAGGTATTCTCGAACCCACGTAATTACCTTTGCGTTAATTTTAAGATATTGCAATTTTCTAATAAGACGACTGTGTGGTACGCGATCAAAGGCTTTTGCGAAATCTATGAAAACTGCGTCGGTTTGCGAGGATGCATGGATGTTGGTGTGCAGGTCAGTTATCAGTTCGAATAGCTGAGTTTCGCAAGAGAGACCGCGTTGAAATCCATGCTGGTTAGGAGAAAGTATATTGTTAGTGGCGAGGTGCTTCATCACGGATGAATAGATTATATGTTCTAGAAGTTTACATGGAACAGATGTTAAGGATATGGGTCTATAGTTTGTTGCACAGTTTCGGTTTCCGGATTTGAAAATTGGAACTACATTTGCTAATTTCCAGTCGGTCGGCACACAACCGGTGTCAAGTGACTGCTGGAAAAGGCTGGCAAGCACAACGCCTGACACACTTTTAGTCAGTTTTAGTAGCTTAGAGCATACCCCATCAGGTCCTGGGCTTGATTTTGTGGGTAGTCGATCAATAGCACTCATCACACCATCAATGTTTACACTAAAATCATCCATTTCAATACTTGATTCTGTGCAGGATAACTCAGGTAGAGGAAGTTCATCTGTGAACACTTCACCAAAAAAGTTGTTAAGTTTTGAGGCTGATTCAAAGGTGGAGAGTGTCACGTCACCTTCCTGGAGCAGAGGAAATTTATTTATTTCTTTGGGGTTTACTACACGCCAGAACTTTTTGGGGTTTGTTCTTAGTATGCCAGGCAAGTCATGGTTAAAAAAAGTATATTTTGCCTTTCGTATCTCGTTCTTGCATAGACGTGCGCACTCTTCGTACAATTGCCAGGCATGCTCCGTGCCTGAAAATTTGGCCTTTCTGAACAGTCTTTTCTTTTTTGAGATCACCCGTTTTACACTTCGCGAAAACCAGGGACAGTTCTCACTTGGGGTGATAACCAACTTTGGGATAAAGTTTTCACGTATCAGTATTAGTTCATTTTTTATAAATGTCCAATTGTCTTCAACTGAGCATGGTGGCACCTGCTTAAATATTGCGCCAAAAAATTCAACAAAGAGTCCTTAATGGCACCGCTATTTGCCTTAGAATAATCATAAATGACCTTTCTAATATCGACTCTCGTAGTTCTCACAGCATTATAGCTAAAGTAAACAAGTCTATGGTCGCTAATTTCATCAATAACACGCACAGACATGTTTTCGGGGTGGGAGGTACAAACAAGGTCCAGTACGGCATCACCTCGCGTAGGCTGATTGACGAGTTGTTTAATTGAAAAAGAATTTAACAGATTAACAAAGCTTGAAGACTCTTCTTTTCGTGAACAGGTGGTACACACATTTAGGTTAACCCAATCAATTCCTGGGTAATTAAAATCGCCAGCCAAAATAATCACTGAACGTGGATACTTTGATTGAATATGTTCGAAGATATTGGTTAATTCATTCACAAATTCACCGGTTGAATCAGGCGGGCGATAACAAACACCGACTATAACATTTTGAAAAGAAACACCAGAAATAGACACCCAAAGGGTTTCAAGAGGCGAGTCAATGGGCAGTACAGTGCAGGTTATGTCCCTAAGGACCGCAATAATAACACCACCGCCCCGTTTGGTCGCTCGGTCTTTACGAAATATATTAAAATTTTTGTTTAGCAGTAATCCAGAGTTTGGAGTCGTATCGGAAAGCCATGTTTCGGTCCCAATGATTACTTCGGGTGAACAAGAAACGATGGTGCCCGCTAGCTCATCCTGCTTTGATAAAAGGCTTCTGAAATTTGCCAAAAGAAAAGAAAGAGGGCGGCCTTGTCTCCCGGGGGCAACGGGTTTTGGGGGCTTGGGATTGTTGCGTCACAGCGGACGCACATGAGCCCCATCAGTGGCTCTAGGCTCTCTCGGGATAAGTAGTACTTTATCAGTTTCGGCATCGTACATGTACATCAGGTTGTTCACAAAAAGTTTATCATTCACCAAGTTTACTCTATCGTTTGCAGTTCGCACCGACTTCCCGAAATCCCATAGCTTCCTCCGAATTAGCCTTACTCTTGGCGAGTAGTCCTCCTCGATCCAGACTCGAGGACTGTCAGTTGACTTCTAGACCTCGATGCCGCCAGTAAAGTATGTCTTGCCTGCTTTTGAAGTTAAGAAATTTAACGAAAATTGGTCTGTGAAAGCCTTCTCTCCTTTGACCAATGCGGTGTGCTCGTTCTATGTCACCGGCGTTTATCTGCAATCGATCCGAAAAGAAACTGCGTGCGATACGCTCTGTCTGCGACCATGACTCATTTCCTTCTTCAGGAATTCCTTTGATAAGCAGGTTACTTCTTCTCATTTGGTTTTCGAGCGCGTCTACAGCACCATGCAATACCTCGATTTCTTGCTGTTTTGAAGACACTTGCTGGATTTGTTTTTCAATTTCTGTAACCACCTCGTTTGTGCGCCTTATTTCCGTTTGTACTGCCGCCATTTCGCCTACCGCACCCTCTAGTTTAGACACCCTGTCAGTTAAGTCTCCGATCCCCGACGTGAGTTGGTTTAGTTTGTCCGTGGTCTCTTTTTGATGCCTTGCATTTTCAGAGATGACAGTGTTGAGCTTTTGAAGTATTTGATCAAGCTTGGCATCATCGGGCCCGGGGTTGGCCTCGATATCACCGGAACAAATCAGCAGTTGAGCAATGCAGAACGTTACTAGTAGAATGTGCGCACTGGGGAGTACCTTGCGCAGAAATGAAGCACTACTTGCAAAACTCAAGGGCTCATCCTTCTTTCTACCTGCACATTTTGAACAAAACCTACCCACACGCGCTCTGTAAGTACAGAGGCCCCGGCGTACGTTCCCCTGCCTTTGAGGGCGCCGCGTGCCTCAAACGCGCGGCGGCGCTATTCGCCGAATTCAGTCACCTGAGGAGCGGGATCAACATGCCGTGCAGGAAAGACGGCGCTACGGGGATGAACGCAACTCTGGCTCCCGTAGGGACCCTATGCAGGAACTCTATCGCCATAGTGCTCTGAACGCCCCTATCGGCATACCACGAGGGCTTCAATGCGGGCGATGCGGAAAAGCCGCTTCACAGATAAGGAGGGGGAGAGCCGACGACGGTGCAGAGCTGCCGCCGGCGGCCTTTGCAGCGTCGTCTGCGGCACGTTCAGGGTGGCTGCTCGGCCGCGGCGGCAAATTAGAGCGGTCTGAGACTTAGTAAACTTTCCGAATTTTAATATTATTTTCTTTTATTTATTACAAAATTCCTCTCCGCTATATCCGTGGGAGCCG
Source organism: Ixodes ricinus (assembly GCA_037355805.1). Lineage (NCBI taxonomy): Eukaryota > Metazoa > Arthropoda > Arachnida > Ixodida > Ixodidae > Ixodes > Ixodes ricinus. Next base: position 65,063 of record JAZHYW010006045.1, on the reverse strand, counting down.
CTCAATTTCCTTCGCTAAAACAGACTTTAATGCGTTGAAAAAGTGCAAACGGGAATGGAAATCGTGATCGCTTCGCTGTAGCCACTATTTCCTTTATAACCGACTTCGTTAAAACCGGTCTCGACGGTATATGTATTGATGAGTTTCACATCATAACAGTCAAAATATGCTATTCCTTTTTTTCTTTTTTTATAATTATTTCGAGTGAAGAACGAAACCAAATTCAGAGTAGAACAAAGCAACGCCGAATTTGCCAGAATATATTAAAAAATATTACAGATCAGCCAAACGTCAAACTAAATAATCAATCAAATATTTATTTTTCTCAGCACATCAGGCTATGTGAAGTGTCATGTTCTCACTACGAATAACGTGTTACTGATAAAACAGGGAAGCAGACGATCAGTGACATCGAAAGAAACAAAACTCTTACGAAACGTGTTCCCTACGGAGAACGGGAGATGTCTTCGGTACAAACCGACAATTACGTACGTGCCTCACGCACACCAACCGCTCAAACAACTCTCTCACGCGACACACAGCGTCGTACAATGGACACGAAATTACAGTTGAACGATTGTTTTGCGGGTGGTCACGAACAGTATACATACTGGACGAGTGTGGTCGATTTCTTCCCCGCCATATTCTTGCCTTGAGCCTTCCCAGTTCACGTGATAATACGAATGAGTCTCTAGTTTCACAACTGTGTTGCTGCGGGAAAGCAGTCAAACCTAACTTACATCGAGAAACATGCGTCACCTTAAACTCGTTATGATATTTTTGACCACGGCTATACTTCTCGCGCATACTCGACATCCTGGAGTAAAACCCTTTCTTCGCTCCTGGGTTCAAGACGGCGACGATGTGGCGCTGGTTTCTTGCAAAGGCTTTTGGAACGAAGACGACGTGTTCTGGAAACGAACACTACCCTGGAAAGTTACAGCGTGGCGGGACATGGACACAGGCTTGCCCGATTTGGTGACACGGAATAGGATGTACAACGTTAAAACAACCCTGGTCGTGCCAGCCCTGCATACCGGAATCGGTCAGTGCATCCAGAAGGCGGAAGGAAGCGATGTCTTCAAATATATGGTAAACTGGATTTTCCTCAAGAAAAATGAAGACTGTGAAAAGGCAAAGTTAGAAGACCAACTCGCTGTTTTTACAAGTTTTGCTGTGTTGTGTTTGAGCGAAATGAAAGTCTCTAAGGTGTTGTGGGCTGCACGTACGAATCACACGCTGATTCAAGAATTGAAACATGGAACAATGTTGAGTCCGTTCCCTGCAGACATGCCCCGGTCTCTATCAGGAGAAATTATGACCATCGGTTTTGTTAACAACACTAAAGTGATTCCGTTAAACAAAATGCCGTTTCTTGGGCACATTCTTGGCTTGTTGAGGCATACAAACGTTACCATTGTTTTTCAAAGCTTTCTCTCCCAAAACGAACTGATAGAAAGAGGCATGTTGAGTGGTATGGTTGATGTATATTTAGACAGAATAGCTATGCTTGATTTCGGCCTTCCGTTTTTCGATTATCCTGATGTGATATTTTACATGCATCCAACATTTTACGCAAGAGCAAACGCCACCCGTGTGCTTTCTTTTCTACGACGTGTTTGTAGATTCCTCAATCACTGTTACGCTGTTAATTCTGACGCCCAGTGTTTGTTTGTTAACTTTGTGCATTATGGACTACGCGGAGTTCAACGGGCGCATTTTCCGTAACCTTTCCAGTACTGTCCTGTTTTTCTTGGCGTCCTTCTACGCCACATCTTCGGATATCCCTGTATCTACAAAGTGGAAAGGGACACGGAGGATAGTGTTTGCCGCCTGGCTTTTGGGAATATTTTCAATCTCTGTCTACTTCCGCGGTCAGTTAATATCTTTATTGAGTGCTAACGTTCCTGCAAATGTTTTGGACACACTCGAAGAATTAGATCACGCTCTGGACAAAGATATCGTAGCCCCCTGTGCCGCAAGAAAGTCAATGTACCACTACTTTCTAGATATGAGGCTATTCAATCAATCTGTGTTTGGGAAATTGCACAGTTCTGTCGAATACGATGCCCTAAGAAAAAAACTTATCAGAGGGTACGAAAACACGCAAAGAGGGCTTGATAACGGATAGCTTTGAGAGTTGCATTCTGTGTGCATCAAGAACTGACCGCGCTTGTTTCGCGCATGAAACTGCTTCATGCGCTGTAAAATCTATCTGCCCTGATGTGAAGGCTTTCAGGAACCCTTCCTTCATATACTAATGACGTTGCCCGTTAGAAAAAACTTCCCGGCTGAAGAGAGCATACCAAACATTTTTGCAGAGTGTCCGGGAGTCAGCGTTAATGCACAACCGCTCAGGAATATCAGTGTGTGTATGTAGCCGAACAAGGGCTACAACTTCCTGCCGTTGTTTTTGAGCTACGTGGGACATTTCGATTTTACGCCATTATGTTGTCCGGTACAGTAATGGTATTTGTTCTCGAAATTTTGTGGCCTCATTTATCACATGTAGCTGTCAGGTTTGTTCCTATTTTCTGATTGTAACATCGAGAAATATATACAATGTCGTTTATTTTCAGATCCAGCACTCTACTTGAGAATGAGCATGCTTGTGATCGATAAGTTCAGCTAACAAGCTAGGTCTTCACCCTCTTGGTGTTCACTCTCTTGTGTATAGCAATTGCGTTTTATCGGTGTATTATATGTTGCTGAAAGTTGCACTCAATAAATACAAGATACAGGAGGACCCCGTGTTTTTTTTATTCTGCTTCTGGCTTGAGTTGGTTTTTCTCGATTTCAGTGAGCAAAATGTGTATATGTGCCCATGCAATCGAACCAAATATATGATCCAAATTTCTCTGTGTGTGTGTGTGTGTGTGTGTGTGTGTGTGTGTGTGTGTGTGTGTGTGTGTGTGTGTGTGTGTGTGTGTGTGTGTGTGTGTGTGTGTGTGTGTGTGTGTGTGTGTGTGTGTGTGTGTGTGTGTGTGTGTGTGTGTGTGTGTGTGTGTGTGTGTGTGTGTGTGTGTGTGTGTGTGTGTGTGTGTCGTGCGTGCGTCGCGTGCGTGCGTGTCTGTGTCTGTTTTGCGTTTGCGCGGGCGAGTGTCTGTTTGCGTGCCTGTGTGCGTGCGCGCGTGTGTGTGTTTGTGTATGTGTGGGAGAGTATGCCTGAGTGTGAATGTGTATAGTCAATTCCGTGGAAGTAAAATAACCGTGCATCGTTTCGCTGTTTTATAAAAATACAAAAATGAAAGAACAAATAGAGATATATCACTGTATAGGAAAACTAATAAAATACTCCAAATCCCACGGAATATCGCAAAGGTCACGAGGTCAAAAAATACAGCTCCCTGTAACGCCGAATTAGAGCGCAGTTCTTGAGGAGGAGGGGAAGGCACGGGGGGGGTCACGTGACCTCGGGGGGGGGGTCATGTGGCCAAGGGGTCACGTGACCTCGAGGGGGGGGGGGGGGCGGAGAAAGATTTTCCGCTAAATTTAGGGGGAAAATTTTCCGATAAATTTAGCGGGGAAAATTTTCCGCTAGATTTAGCGGGACAAAAGTTTCCGCTAGATTTAGCGGGAAAATTTTTTCGCTAAATTTAGCGGAGAAAATTTTTCGCTAAATTTTGCGGGGAAATTTACCCATCATGCTCCTGCGCGGTTACGCCGACGGCGACGCCGCCAAGCCGGAAACGGCGCCTAAGAGCTGCGCTCTAAAACAACATAAGAAAAACTGCCAAAATAAAAAACGTATAAGCATTAAAACGCTCTAGCTAACCGATCATACTAGACATATGTAGGCGAATCTGCGACAAAATTTCCACTAAGTTACTTGCCTGGAGCTTCTTAGATTGAATGGTCAGTTAGTCTACACCATAAGGGCAGAACGTTTTTGTGGAATGTGGAAGAAGGTGAAGTTTTATATATATCCGAGTGAGCGGTTTTTAGAAGGTGACAGAAAAGAAGGGGGGACAGGTTTCTGAGAGCACTGACAGAAGATGTGCCAAATGTGGGAAGATAAAAGCGGGTAACAAGTGACGAACATCGAAGAACTAAAGTCCCCTACACATCTTGTATGTGTATTCAGTGGCCTACTGAATATGATTGGAAATACGTAAACAATGAAAGGTCTCAATAACAAAGAGGCTGAATGTCGCTGAGGTCGTCGTCAACGGAGCTGATTATCCCGCACCCGGGCTCTAACTTTCTAATGTTTTCTGACTGACTTATTCCATGGGGCTAAGGCTTTGCACTTATACCAAGCTTTTTTCACTCACTCTTGGAGAAAAAATCAGCGCTGAATCACATTATTTACTGAACAATTGAAATGAACATGGCTAATTTGGCGGGTGCATTAGTGGTCTAATGCTGAGTGCTTATTGTTGAGACATCATGTCCTGAAATGTTCACAAGTAAGCTAGTAACACGAAATTTTATATCACGCGATTGGGTTTGCTGTATTCTTCAAAGGCGAGTTTTTTACTCAACCTCTGTCAAGACTTAAAAAACGTTGGAGTACTCTACGCGTCTCGAACCAATGAGTTTAGTGATCACGGTCCTATTAAGAAATCCTAGACATTTTTGCGGTGCCCAAACTATCTAATTAAGCCAAATTATTTAGATATCTTTATATCTGAAATATCGTGCTGAAAATCTTGAAACCTTTGCTGATTATTGTTTGGCTCAGACGAGCTTGATGAGTCGTAGTCCATTATTTTCCACGGACGATTCCGACGGCCTTTTGACTGCTTCTGACACTGGGTGACACAGGTTCACACTGCCCATTTGCTGATGTTTATACATCTGACGCCACAACAAGCTGGCGGACCAGTAAAGTTCCAGGTTAGTTTGAGTTTCGGTTTTATCCTGTACAATTAAAAGTTATTTTAAAAGTTCGGAGGTAATTTATTTGCTGCTCTAGGCTCTGTTTCTTGCGCCCTTTTACGAAATATGTTTAGTTAAAAACGTTGAAATTTACGCCGGAGCTACCCTCTAAGCAGCCACCATGGCACATCAAAAGAAATACCTTGACTTGCTCGATAGGTCTGTAAACAAAACTGCATTAGTTCGACATGCTTATACGCAGTCCACCCTCAAGGCACTTACGCACAGTTGCGCTGAGAGCGTTTGAGTGCGTTTGACTCTGTGGCGGCAGCGAGAAACCAGGACATCCCTGCTTCTTATGTCGTGTGCTAAGTTATTCCTTGAATTGGATTTTGCGCTTTATACAAAGCACGGATGTGCCGGTGACTCGCTTTCGTTTCTCGACGCAATGCAGTCGAACGCACTCCAACGCTCTCAAACGCTACTGTGCATAGGGGCCATTAAAGCGGCGGTCCCACGGCGGCCATCTTGAACAAGCCATTAGTTCAACCACTATAGATGGCGACACTCATCCGTGTGGCCTAAAGTCCCTTGATAAAATTCACGCTAACGCAAACACATCGAGAAGCTTTAGTGTGGCCAGAAAACTGGCTCGTGGCACTGATGTTCCTCTTCTGCTCTTCTGCTCTTAATTTCCTCCTTTCTGCTGCTCGCCCGTGCACGTTCAGCGCTCAGCGTGCTCTCGCTGACACTAATGTCAGCAAACGTGCCAGTGGTTCTAGCAGTGCCCAGTTCGCCCAGAAGTCGGAGCTCAGCAAGCTCATCTACCCGAGCAAGAGTCCCAAGCTGGGCAAATTTTGGTCTTTGATACTAGCTTTGTTCCGCGCTGTAAGGTTGCCAAAGCGATTTCGTTAGAGGCTCACAAGCGAGTAGCTATCGTTTTAACTGTTCAAGAATGAAAAACATCTATTTAATCCATCAGTGAAGAATGTTATCAAACGATAAAAGATATGTCTTGTCAGCATCTCGTGAAGGAAAGAGCTTCTGCACGACATAAGGACATGCCTTGTCAGCATTACGTGAATGAAAGAGCTTTTGCACGACATAAACGTCTAAGTTCATTTTCGCTGTAAGCCAGAGCTCAGCCGACATGACTAAGGACATGACAAGTCGATGAGTCTAATCAAGCAGAGCCAAAAAACGCTACGTCACGGAGCTCGACGACTTTTAGTGCGTTTATAGTCACCGGTTAAAGCAATCAAGCGCAAGCCATGTACCATGGCATTGCGCTTTTAGTAAGCGTGTTTGTCCTTGTGTACCTTGTAGTCTTTGACTGCATTTTGATTTATGATGTAACGATCAATTACAGACTCTTTTTTTCAAGGCATGTGTTCAGAGGGGCGCTCTATTTACCTTATCATGTTTATGATAGTCTGCTTCAACTATATTGCCAATTATCTCACCTTCTAAATAATCACCTCAATATAGTTGAAATAGCACGCCAAAGTCAAAGAATCCGCATGTGCAAGAAAATAGTAAGAGTGTGCTTTAGCCCCAGGGACCTAAACTTTAAAATTATTCCGCGAGTGGATAGCAGATTTAAAAATAATTTTTTTTATATTGTTTTTGATAATTTTTTATTAATAATATTGTCGATTGATAGTTTGAGGCTGAAAAAATATTCCTGTATTTCATGTATCATGTCTATTTTTTGTTTGAATACAGCAGAAATGGAGAATTTTATAATAACGCTGACATTGTATGTTAATAAATGTGATCTTAATGATGGCGATGTGAATGATTTAGATTTGGAACTTTTGGTGACGCTGATGCTAATTATTGTGATTACAATGCTTAGCTAATGTAAATTTGATGATGTTTTGCATAATTGTTTTTTTTTTATGCTCACACTGGTCCTGCACACTGTTGACTGCTGTAAAAGGGGCTGATGGACTCGTAAAAGACTGTGTTCTTTTCACGCAGCCCCTCAGACACATGTATGTCTGGAAATAAAGATTATTATTATTCTCACGCACACTTTTCGTATTATTTATTTGTACACTTACGACATGAACACGGGAGAACCGCCAAGCGGTCCGGACCATCCAAAGTTCAGTGTGTCCTCTCAATCTTATGGCCGTCTGCACGTTCACGTTCAAATAAAAAAACACCGTAGACCGTCTTCTCTTTTCAAATGACAACGGGCCGTAGACAACATAAAGGTACCTGTACGCTGTCTTCACGATAATTGCGATAGGAAATAATTATAAGCCTCTAAAGACTTATGAACTTAATGGGTGTTCAGGCTCAATTGACTCAGTGTAAACAGAAGATAGAAGTTGATGGTGAACATTGTAACCGGCAGAAAACGCCGACTTGTTATGTCTGATTTACACAATCCGATTCTGCTTGAAATGATCAGTTTCGACGTTGAGCACCGCACTTTCCATCCTACAATTACTTTGCAGTACAGGAGGCCTCGCAATTAAAAATAGCGAGCAGAATCGCATTATGGATCTTGACGCCATTCACAAAATCTATGCGATGCGAGCGGGAACCAGGTGGAGCTCGTGCCGTAACACTGAGTGCAAATTGACCACACGTTCGCTAGGCCTCCATTCCGCAGCTTAGAATCTACGAGAAGGTTCTATTAAAAGCTTTACGTAGATCGCGCAGTGCGAATTGAGGGAAGACTTGTTCGTAAAGCGTAACAAGTTACTTGTAGTCCATTATAATTTAGAGAAACTTCGTAATGCCTGAATTACATTTCTTGAACTGTAACGATTTTGTAATTCAATCCATTTTTTGAGTAATAAGATACTAGTAATCCATTACTTTTTCACTTCAGCTGGGGTTTCTAATCTCAAAAAAATATTGTTCTACTAGGGGCACCAAACCGGAATGCCTATGCTATTCAGTCTCAGAAAACGTTTATTGAATTAGTAACCCAGGTATACAGCGATAGACTTATTCTTAATTTTTTTTTTTCGGCAGCACCAAGCAACGCTTGCAAGGCGTAGGAGGTTAAGTCGCCACGAAGCAATGGTCTTTTCTGAGTGCCTCATTTTCTGACTCCGGAACTGTTACGATTCCCCCGGCTATTCGCGTCATTAAAGGGGTTACGACACGAAAATTAAACGGGTAGATTATTCTTGAAATGGAATGCTCATAGGCTACTTAGTATATACACCACGTTATGCGATTTTTCAAGCTCTGGTAATTGCCAATAATAAATTTACGAATTTTTATCATTTTCATCTGGCGACCAGGCAACACTGCCGAAGTTAGTCATACCATGGTGTTCATAAACCACGTGATCATAAATGCCTCTCATTCTAGGCGCCCCCATGATTGTCCAAGCTTTTCCTGGCCACGATACGATCAAAACCGCTCACGCAACTCGGCAACCCGAACGCTATTCTCACCCTCGCCCCTGGCCCGTTGAACTTCCACCCTGCACGTGCCTGCGAGATATTCCCGGACGACGGTGACCACGGCGAGTTTGTCCGTAACTCGCCGTCGCTGGAACTGGTCGACAGCGGGTCGCAGTTCAAAATGAACAGCTTCCAGCATCTCTTGATAGCAATCACTCTCATCGCTGCTGCGATCAATGTTCAACACTTCGACAAGGCAAGGGATGCCGTAGACGTAATCGTCACGGACCGCATGCTCGAAACGCGGAAGGTGAACGAGGCTGAAGCTGGAGACGCCAAGAGTGCCAAGTCCGTGAGTGCGTGCAAGAGGACGCCGCACGGGAGGCTGGCTACGTAGCCAGCCTCCCGCTCCACCCGGATCCGCCCCTTCGAGGGACCCGCATATATATCGATTTATCCACGAAACTATCACACCGTTGTAAAAACAAATTTAGCAGGAATATAGGAACATACAATTGGTCCTAGCAGTATTGTTTTCTCATATTTCATTTTTGGCCTGTCATAACCCCTTTAATACCTAAAACTAAGCTAAACAAATTTAAAACGGCAGGCGAAAGCATTGACGTCACCTAGCCACTCCTTCCAGAAGATATGTGCGGATAGCGGACCCGCGGCTCCCAAAGAATTACTCTTTTTTATTTATTGCAAATGCAGATATGGTTTGACTAAGAAACTTGATGAACGTCATTAAAATGTCGGAAGACACCTAAGCACTTCTTATGAGTTGTGAATGCGAAAGCATGAATGTCCGACGATGTGGATGCTAGAGGCGGCGCCATGTTCGTCGGCGTCGAGACGAGCAGAAGCCTCTGAGCGCGCGCCAACGTGTCTGTTTTAACCGGCGCGGGGCCCGTAGTGGCATGTGGTTGCGGCGGTTAGCTTTGTCGGCGCGCTGGCAGCACTAGGCGGCACTAGGCGGCACTAGAGTTCCTGTATAGGCTCCCTACGGGAGCCAGAGTTGCGCGTTTGATTCTCACGTGCCGCGTGCGCCGCCCTCGCCGCTATTCGCCGAGATCCGATCACGTGAGGAGCCGGATCAAGTGTCGTGCAGCAAAGTAGACGTTGCACGCGCCCCAGCTACGTTCCCCGGCTTTTGAGCGCGCCGCGCGCCTCGAACGCGCGGCGCTGCTATTCGCCGAATTCAGTCACGTGAGGAGCTGGATCCACATGACATGCATGAACGCGCAACCCGAGTGAAAAAAGTCATTTGTATGAGAAATTTCTCATGTCCAATAAACACATATGAATCATACAAGATATATAAGAACATATAAGAACCATATAAGAACTATATAAGAATTATATAAGATATATAAGAACCATATGAGAAACTTATAAGAAACTTCTCACAAGTTTCTTATATGGTGCTTGTATGTTCTTATATATCTTATATAGTTCTTATGTAGTTCTTATATAGTTCTTATATGGTTCTTATATGTTCTTATATATCTTGTATGATTCATATGTGTTTATTGGACACGAGAAATTTCTCATACAAATGAGAATTTTCAATAGGGAACTCTGGCTCCCGTAGGGAGCCTATACAGGAACTCTAGGCGGCACGGACACGCAGCGCCATCTGGCGGCGGTTGTTGAAACTGACGCGCGCAGCGGCCAATGGAAGCCTCGTCGCCGCGCGCCAGCCAATGAGACCTTTGGGATCAGGGAAACTATGTGCCGTTTTCGCCCTTCAAACAGATGACGTCGGCTCGCTCCATGGGACGGTTAATGCTTTCGCGTTAAAAACGGATGAGAAGAGAGGCACGTGACGGGCGCCCCGCCGCGGCGAGACGCCGAAATACACTTCTCCCGTTCAATGCAATGTCCGCTCGTGCTCCTCGCGTTCTTGGCGCTGCCGCTTCTTCTCTCGTCGGGTTTGAAAACCGTGTTCTGGATCCTCGCCGCTGCAAAAGCTCTGCGCTGACGTTCAGGTTCCCCGAGAAATGCTCCGTACTCCCATATACTCGCGCTCCGAATCTGCGACTGGGCACTCTATGGCTCCGTCGTCGAACTGCCAGGCTTTGTGAGTATAGAGGAGGCTATGCAACTACATAAGTGAGTATTCGAAAGATCATAAGCGCGCTTTGCGCTAAAGTAACCACTCATAAAACGGGCGGAAAGCTGGTAGCTCGAAAACGCGCAAGAAGCAAACAAAACAATCTGCACGAACGTGTCGAATTTGGACGCAAATGTGTGACCCAGAAAAACGAAGCACGCGCACATCTCTCTACAGTTGACTAATTGAGTGGTTTTCGATGAAGCTTAACATGTCTTAAATTGGAAGAAAATATTTATTTTTACTAATTCACAAGTGAATTAACAAGTGCTAATTAATCCCTTACTTTATCGTGACGATTAGCCCCTATGTTATGCCCCCATGTCCTTACAGTGAGCGCATAAGTGTAGCTTTCGAGGCTCTTATGAAAACAATCTGGACCCTCTAAAAATACACTACATCTTCCTCCGTGAGTTGGAGTTAAGTCTGCTGCGTTCCTCATAAAACGTAATTCTTGTTATGGCTGTTTGATTGATAGACCGAAATACAACTGCAATTTTTTGTTTGTGTTTCTGTAATATGTGAAAACAATGTAACGAGGAAAATAATCTAAATATACTTTCTGGTATTTTTATTACCTTTAGAAGGCTCTAATTGGTAACTATAATCAATTACATTTTAGGTAAAGTAATTGTAACTGTAAGCAATTCCTTTCTTTTTTTCAGTAATGAATACAAGACTGACTGCACGCTCCGCGGGCGTATGCTCAGTCCGTGCTCAAGTGTGACGGCACGAGCTCCCACTAGTTTCCTCTATCAACGCAAAGCTCTTGCGAACCATCTACAAAAAGTCACTATTATGTGAATCAGGGTTCAGCGTCCAATCTGCGGCGTCCACCCAGAATGGATCGCCGTGCTCCACATTATTCAAGCGACGGTTTGCAATGGCACGATCGTTGTCCATTTCGCTGAGGCCACTGAAATATTCAGGCTGCGTTATGAATATGTAGAATCAATACCTCCCATGAGAAGAAGAGCACGAAGACTCACACGGACGCTGTCGAAAAAGCACCTCAATCATTTCCTTTGCCCGTAAAGTGCAACATATCGGTATGCCATTCGCTTCCAAGGAGGAAGAGGAAGCCAGCTGGGCGTAAGACGTGTCTTTTCGATCTACAGAGAGCCAGCCGGACCAGTGGCATAGAACATGTCTTCAATCGATGGGGTGCTCATGCTGCTCAGTTACAAGCTGGACTGCAAGTTGGGAGACTCCAAGGCCCGCTTTCGTAAATACCGCCGCCCGGCCACACCGGCGCCAACCGCTGGAACCCCCCCCCTCCCCCGCGGGGGTGGGTGCTGGACTCCCTGCGTCACCGGTGATTTGACCGGCTCGTATGCAAGTCCGACAAGCGAGAAGCCCTCTCCAGGCTCTCGAGTCCGGCCTGCCAGAAGTAAGCAGCCCATGGCAGCATCGCGAAGACCATCACCGCGAAGAATGCTGCTAGAGCCTGACACACATATCAATCACCATCACTTTCATCTTGTATATTACATCATCTCATAATCACCATCACTAGACGCGGCACCGCGAGGCCTCTATGGTACGGGCTGTTGCCTTTCTGCGGTGCCGCGGCTCTCCTGAGCAAATAAAGATGATTATGATTATGATTATGATTATGTTGCAAGCGACGCCACGCTGCCGGGCTAAAACAAAAATGCTAACAAAAATGGGCAGACTGATCATTCTAGCTCACACTGTTAGGGTATTGTTTAGCCGTAAATGGTGCCATTGTGATTGTGACACATAAGGCAGGTACCTTAGGGCCGCTCTTGGCCGCTGGGAGAAGCAAGCGATCCCCGTTCCTTCCCTTCTAGCCCACCATAATAAACTTGAAGCGCGAAAGCGTATTCGCTGATTCAGCTGAGATGGTGGTTAGCCGAATTCGATATATTGTTGCTAGTCCCAAAAAAATGAAGCCGACGAAGTGAAGAGGCGCCTGAGTGCCTATCGTACCAGCTCCTCGTGCACGCCGCTTCCGTAATCTGATTGTGATCGTGATCATGATCAAAGCAGGTGGACATCTGTGTATTCTAGCTAATTCTATCTTCACACCAGTAAAGCCCCTCAATATGCTTACGTTTGTCTTGCAAGCAGCTTCGAATGCACCAGTGCACAAAGCCCATGCCCTCGGAAGCAAATGGTGGCGCATCACTGTCGAAAACGACCATCAGAAAATGTGTCATGGTCCATCACGCAGATTGTCTCCAGAATTTTGGGACATTGGTAGTTTGATGGTGTTATGATTTGATAATGTGATGGTCTGTCGTATTTCGGGACATCTGACGGCCTAATGGTTTGATGGTTTGTTGGTCTAATGGCCGGCATGAATTTCTAATCACACCTATTTACTGACAAAAGAGAAGATTCCATTACAGTGAAATGTTAACTTTATTGTGTGTCCATTATTATTTCAAAAAGGAAGGTCCGAAGCGTTAGGGTACCTCCCGAAATTCCGGTGGAAACCTGAAAGCAAAGTTTGCATTTTGGTGATGGCATGTTATTATTTTTATTTCGAACTGATTGAACGTTAAATTATAAAACCGCGAAAACAAAACGGAAGAGAAAATGCGCTTAATTCACCATCTACTTTCGAAACTCCACGACGCGCAGCAACTTCATCGGTGCCCGTTACGTGGCTTTTTACACGTTGTCACCATCGTCCATGCTGGGCATGATGACGACGTGCGACAGCGTGCAATACACTAAGCCTCGTCGGCCTGAGAACGCGGTAAGCTTCGTATTACCGCATTCGCAGCTTTGTAAGCGTTTTTTTTGTCGCAAACATTTAGCTCACATCACACGTACGCCTAGAAAATAAATTTACCATCAAGCAAAGTGCGTTTTTCGGAACATACTCTGCCACTCGTAAACATGATCCACTTGACATACAAAACGAATCAACAAATTGTTTCACCAACGAACAATAACAAAATTTAGAACAAAATTATGGTTGCAAAAACATACCTGAGTCTATATGAAGGTGTCTTTATTATCTTTCAGGTATCCTAGGACAATTTTTGAGGCGGAATATTACGGATTGAACACCCTCGAAAGTGTAGCCTTATAAGACTTGTCACTGTGACGTCGAATAACAGTAGAACGAACTAACATCTGAAATGTTCAGGCTCCGCATTGGGGCCCGTCTTCAAATTCTTGCTTCACCAGCCATCAAAGGCTGCAATTAGCATGTACAGATGATTTGAACTTAGATGATGGTAGTTATCGAAGTGATCAGACTGAATTTCAAAAAGGGTCTATTCCTGCAGAATGGTGGACACAAGTGCGAACTTCTTGCTTTCGATTGCGCCCCGGCGGGGGGATCGGTGGCCGAGTGGGCTAGCGCACACCAGCTCGGAGCACGTGGAGCGAAAGCTCGCGCGGCAGAACCGCAGGGATCTTGAGTTCAATCCCCACCCCTCCCCGTTTCGATCTGGATGAGCATCGTACCGGCGTGCGGTCGTGTATCACTACTGCGTGGTACACGTTAAAGACCCAAGGTTAGCGGTTGTGCCTCACTGGCTAAATTGCTCATCTACCGCTGGGAAACTCGTCGCCCGTTGAGGCAGGCCGAGTTCTAGGCTGTATAAACGTACATACAACTTAATTAAATAATTGCGCCCCGGCTGCACGAGCCCTTGTACAGCGAGAGCACAAATCGAAGCTACAAGCTCGCGCAAGCGAGCTTGTAGCTTCGCTTGCTCTCGTAACGTGCAGCTTGTGCAAGCTACAAGCTTGCACGTTCTGCGGTGTAGGTTGTTCCACCTGAACTCACTGGATCCTGAGAAAGTAGCGCCAAGTTCCCCGTATGATCGCCATCTTGGTCCGCTGAGATGAGCAATTTCTCCTGGACCCCTCCGTTCTTGGTGAGCCGATCTAAATTTGCTGGTGACGGGTAGCTTTATGGAGACGTTTCTTGTATTCCGAGATTTTGCTATCCCCACAGCGGCGAAACAAGCCCACATCTTCGTACCACCACCACATGCTATGAAGAGGCACTAAACAATCATTTTACTGTTTTAAAATGCGCAAGAAGAACAATATAATTGTAAGAAATCCGTGGAGATGGACATGATTGATAAGTTGATTGCATACACAGTGCCAAAGACTCTTATATTGGCGAGGAACGTTTCCAGTACGATGATGCTCCATGGTGATTTTGGCGCGACTGGTTTAGAACAACCCTCTGGAAGCTTCGAAGATTTGAATGAACTGAGATGTCCGGAGGGGGGGGATTTTATGGCATTGTAGACAGATTAGCCAATAGCTTTGCGAGGTTTTGGTCGTCTGTATGTTAGTATTTGTTTTTCTCCGGCCAGCAGGTAGGGAAGGCAATGGCGCGATTTTCCTAGGATCCAGGGACTTTAGTTCCACCTAGGGCCACTAAATGAGCTGCGCTTACAGTATCGCCACTCTTTTCCCCGACATTGTTGTGGTAGCCGCCATTTTGGTGCTTCCGCAGAGCAGACGCAACTGCCGATCGTCATGGTTCAAAAGGGCGACTTTTTCAGCATTAGATTCGGTGTTAGAAAGCTCATGCAATATTGATGTGCTTTGTCGCGAACTGTTTAAACATTCGTGGAGGGCTGAAAAGCGTTTCCTGAGATTTCGGAAAAAACTTCAGATAGCTAGCAACCATGATTTTAAGCCACAATTTGGTAAGTGTCGTTACCCTGAAGCGTAGCTTATTTAGTGGCACTAGTTCCACCATTGTGCAGTAAATCAGAGTTGTTTTTTTGTTTTGTTTTTTTTTAATCGGCACGTGAATTTTAATGGTCGTGTATTGGCCTGGAAAGCGTTCCCTTCTGGTCTGTTCACCCAGTTTAATAAAAAAAAACTCGATTTCCGCATGATGACGTTCAAGAAGCGTTATGCTCTCGACGGTCGCGATCTTGGCGGCGTTACAGCAGCAGGGGTGGATGTAGCAGATGCCTGTTCTGTTGCAGGTTGCACTCTTGCTTGACAGCCCACGGAAGATTCGCCAGCCAGGAGATGGGACGCCGGCATGACAACGACACTTGTGTTTGGATGTGCATTGTAGCTACTTGGGACACGTAGCTACACGGGGCACGTATTTCACAAAAGAAAGTTTCCAAGACAGATATTTTGCGTAATATCTACGTTGCGAGAGGCAGTTTAGGTGATTGCAGCCACGATCTAGACGCCGCCCACTAGAAAGGTGCTTGGCTCGCTAAGCACCGCCTCTCCGCTCTTATTGGAGGGAGATGTTATTGACGTGTGGAAGGCTGGTTCTAAAATTGTTTCTCCGTGCCATGATAGTATTTGGTTTGCCATACTTTAATGTCTGAGAAACAAACAATCTAGATGAAGCTATTATTGTTTTAAACATATCAAAAGATCGCAACTTTATTTTTTATTTCAAACAATTACAAGCGTGGCTGCCGGTGTTTACGGCCGGTAGTTCCATACACGACGCACTCGTTGAGCACGTTAATTTATATGAGTGAGTGTAGTTTAGCATTAACCGAGATGTTTAGAAAAATATCTCCTCAACCGACGCAGTTTTCAACAAACAACTGTCGCAAGTACACTCTTGGGAGACTGCTGTGCGGATTCTTGTTTTAGTAGCGTGACTTACATAAGCTAATGTCCCACGCCAACTATTTTGCTTGATCTGGATTGATTTGTTTGTTTGTGCGTGTTGAAGCTGGATAAAGACGTCGGTTCCCATAAAGCGGCCCCGCCGCCTTGTGAATCGCGCGACCGTGACAATCCAGCACGCACTTTCAGTCTCTTAGTTTTAGTGCCATACTGGAAACTGCGGCATGCTCTTAATTATTGATTCTGCCCTCACAGTGTTAACGTGAGGGCTAGTATGTTACCTTTACCTCCTCTGCTTTTTCTTTCCTCCTTCTTTTATCCTCTCATCCCCTACCCCAACTCAGAGTAGCCAACCGAGGCAGGCCGCCTTGGTTAACCTCTCTGTTTTCTCCTCCTGCCCTATACGTTCTTCTTCTTCGTGATTGCAACCATCGTTACAGTATACTCAGAGGATGCCCACAAGTAAGGAACTGAGAATATGCCCAAAAAATAGGGGGCAGGGGGGCTGGGGGGATCATTTGGGTGTTCATCTATCATAAGGTTTGTCCAGCCATGTTTCCGCCCTTTCGCTCCACAAGGCCTGTAGCTCTCAAGTATTGAGCAACGCACCTTGGCTGCCAAAACGAATATTTTTAGGTCGCATTTTAATTGCCCGTCATGACGCTCACCCAACTTGCTCGCGGACACTTTCCAAACAAAACAAAAAAGAAAGCTAATAGCTGAAAGGACTGCTTATCTATTCCGATTATTCTCTTTCATGTAGTGCTTTTGGTCGCTTTCTAGAGCGCATCGACAGACGACGACAAACGCTATTCAAATCAACCGTGGCTCCTGCAAGATGAAACGCCAGAACGCCGCTTTTATGGTCGCGTCTTGCGGGCGTAACAGGGGGCGGTAGATACCGGACGTTGCCGCGCTATGGTACTTGGAACGCGTCTTCAACTGGTGTGCTTAGCATCCTATGCCGCCCATACATCAGGAAGTGGCCATGAAGTGGCAACAAATGACGTCACAGAAGCCGGAGTGTCATGCTGTCGGATGTCGCGAACCTGGCGGTCGGTCGTAGAAATGGTGGCGAAAAGCACGGGCGAACGCGAGTGTCGCTGTCGTCGCGGCGTCCCAACTTTGGCTGCTGAAGACTCCGTGGACTGTCACACCAGAGAGCGACCTGCGGCAGAACAGGCGTCTGCCACATACACCACCGCTGCTCGGACGCCGCCAGGATCGCGACCGGCGACAACATGACACTTTTATGACGTCACCAGGAGGAAATCAAGGGACCACTTTTTTGGACGCGGTAAACACACCAGTCGGAGACGCGTTCCAGGCATCATAACCGCACGTCTGCGCGCACGACTAGCAGGCGGTGTCAGAAGGCAGACTATAATCACTGACAATGTGAGAACGGCAGGATGAACCTCCAGTTGTCTCGGTTCTAGAGGGTGTATTCACTGGAGGCCATATCTGTGTGCGCTAATGCTGAGCACGTGCTGACGGCGAGCTTCCACAGTTGTTTTGCAACGTGCACCCCGCACCACCAAGATTGCCGGTCTTGGCAGCCTATTAATGCAGGCTCGTTCTGAGCATGCGCTCTAAACAGTGACCTCAAATATGGCGGCCAGTGAATACCCCCTATCGGCAGCTTCCTAGTTTTGACAACGCATCTGTGTCTCGTGCATGCACAGCCGGATCTAACAACAGGGAGGAAGAACGCTTGCGTACGTGTTCGGCTAAACAGCCAAGCCAATCAAGTAGTAATGGGCGGAAAAACTAATCTGTAGGCGCGGCTCAGAGCAGGCCGTGGCCTCCACCTATACACCGTTCCAAGTAGGTCGATGCAGAAAGGGAAAAATACTCTCAAACCAGAGCGCTGCGCTAACGCTCCGCTTACCCTTTCCCTCGAAAGGTCGTCTGCTTCACGGAGTGGACTGTTAGAAAGCACGTGCGCAGTGTACGGAGGCAAGTTGTTTCGACAATGTTAGGCGCCGCTTTGAGTATTTCGCCGCATGACATGGCCCATGCAAGAAAAGAATCGACCGGGCAGCACTGTACTGTAATTGGTTTTACAAATAACAAAAAAAACGTAGAATAAAAGCCGATTCAGTGTGCGAGACCCACGCTGTCAAAGAGGAAGAATGTTGGTGCGGCATTTTTATGCTGCACCGGTTCCCCGCTGCTCCGGATCTACGGCGCCGGTGGCTGGCGAATTTAAACAGGAAAGACTTCTTGCCATCGAAGAGCAGTCGTGTGTGCTATGACCATTTCTTGGACGGCCGGCGAACTGTGGAGAACCCCATGCCGTTCCTTCGCCTGGGCCACGACCGAAAGGTAGTAATTGGCAGGCGACGCCTGGTGCGGAACGAAAATGCGCCACCGAAATTGAAGCGTCGGGTATGCGTAATTCGATCGTTTTTGGCGGGTTCTGAAATTCCCAATTTACCATGAATACGTTATTGCGCATTGTGGACGACACCACAGCTTCGTGTCGTCCACCCAACTGGTAATCGTTGCTGGATGAGGATATTCCTTGCAGCCTAAAAATAATGTGAGAATTGCTTATCAAGCAAACAGCCAATGCAAGACTGAAGAAAAAAAGAAAGGTTGGCATGGCCAATGGTGTTGGGAAAGTTTGGAAATGGAAGGAAGACGGGAAAGGGGGGCGTTTTGTTCTGACGCCACTGTGCACAGCAAGACTGGGCACAGATCTCAGACTTTGGCTTAGCTTTGTGGTAGACTCTCTAACACGAATATATATATATATATATATATATATATATATATATATATATATATATATATATATATATATATATATATAACAGCCTCGTGTAGTACACGCCGCGACACAGTTTGCGCACAAATAATTCTCACGCGAGGCGATTACAATATTGGCACATCAATGTGCCAATATTGTGACAGTAAATTCCAAATCAGAAGAAAAAACGGATCCGTCGCATTTGCTTTTTGTACTCGGTATTTATATATCGATTCATATTTAAATTTTAGGTTTCTACTATTTCAATTAAACAGACGTGGCAGCTCAGGTCTCAGCCACTAACCGCGCACTTAGTTCAAATGTTCCCGGCACCCCCAAGCTGCGACAACTCGAGTTCAGCGCAACTTCACATGCCGTAATTCGTGCCATCCTGGCTTCATTCAATCCTCGATTTCACTAGCGATCCTCAATTTCACTAGCGATCCTCAAGTTCACTAGCGATCCCCAATTTCGCAAGCGATCGAAACGCCGTGTCCGGTTTGGGAGCCACGACTGCCCCAGAACCGCGCCAAAAACTACCTACAAAAAGACGCCAGGAAAG
The DNA here is from genome assembly GCA_037355805.1 of Ixodes ricinus. Lineage (NCBI taxonomy): Eukaryota > Metazoa > Arthropoda > Arachnida > Ixodida > Ixodidae > Ixodes > Ixodes ricinus. Next base: position 45,876 of record JAZHYW010006045.1, on the reverse strand, counting down.
CAGGATGCACTTTTCCCCATGCCTGACATACCAATTAGGATAGTGCTTTCCTCCATGGACGAAGACGATGAGCCGAGGGCGCTGAATACGGCAGCCGTGTTGGCAGAAGCAGCTGCAATCGGTGTGACTCGGTGAGTAGGGTAACAGTCCAGTAATGGCGGTTGGTCATTCGGGCGGGTTCAGATTCTCCCGAATGCCCGGATGAGGGTAGGCGGCGCTATACTCGTTAAAATGGCGCCGGCATGGAAGCCCAACTTGGAACGGTGTATAGTCCGTTGTAACCTAAGAACGAAGGGCGAGGGTAAGACGGGCCGGGGGAGGAAGCAGACGGAACGCTAAAGAGAGAAGGAGGTTTCCCCTCTCTTCTCCAGCGTTCCGTCTGCTTCCTCCTCTCCGGCCCGTCTTACCCTCGCCCTTCATTCCTAGGTTGCAATGGCCTCTCAAAGCGTAACGATATCGTAATTTTTGTGCACATTTTAATTTGTGACATAGCTGTCCCATTTATAACGTAGAAAGTTGAGCTAGCTGGCACTTTGAAGACATACCTAAATCAGTGCACACCCACAGGGGGAAGAAAATAGAAGACAGGAAAAAGCGCTGGCTCCCAACTTATGTACTGTGAAAGAAAGAGAAGAGGAAGCTTCAGACATGAAGCCCACAAGCATCCAAAAGGTACAAAGAAGAAAATAAGAAGAACGGATAAATTATTAATGACGAGAAAAAACAAAGAGGAGAAAAATATATACTAAAGAAAAAAAAGTAAGAAAAAAAAACAGAAAAAAAACATTTGCATAAAGTATAGGCTGGCTAAGATCACTCGTATGCACTGGCTAGAAAGTTAGTACCGGCGTGCGGTCGTGTATCACTACTGCGTGGTGCACGTTAAAGACCCCAGGCTAGCGGTTTTACTGCACTGGCGAAATTGCTCATCTACAGCGAGTGACTCGTCGCAACTTTAAATGGCTGACCAACTACACGCTGTATAAATATCCCCACAACCCCCAATTTTTAGCTCTTTGTCATTCAATGATAGTAAAGGCTGACTCACACACAGCTGGCCTGATTTCTGGATGTGGTAGGCTTCTAAAACTTCTCTAGTTTGCCGATCTCGATATCGTCCTAATATTGTTGTGTCCGAAAAAGATTGTGAGCACTGACAGGTCAGGCAGTGTAAGGGCAGGAGGCCTCCCACGGTGGCGTGAAGTGACTAGAAATGTTCACGGAGTAGGTCATCAATACATCGTCCAGTCTGTCCAACATAACAACCACGACACCTTAAGGGATCCTGTACGCAACACCCTCTGAGCAGGGAACAAACTGGTGCTTGTGGCGTTTCTGGCACCCTGGCGTTGAGTGATAGTTAAAAACAGAACCCACTTTAGAACAGATCTTGGCTATCTTGTAGGGAGCAGAAAACATCACCGGGACCTCGTACCTGCTGGCAACTTGTTTTAAAGGGTGGGAAATTTTATGAAGGTATGGAACCACTACCGGCCCTTCCTCTGTAAATGAGGTCTGTCTTTGTTAATCCCCTTCACCTTCTGTAACAGGGACCCCAAGACCTCAACAAGCACCTGCGAGGGGAACCCAGACGCCTTTAGGCGTTCAAGCTGAGACCCACAACTCTCCTTGACCGCATGGTAACCGGACTTAAACAGGGCCGATCCTAAAATGAAGATGGCTATGCCCCTTTTACGACCTTTGAATGGGAGGACGTGTACGGAAGATTGCCTTTCTTTGACCAGCAGGACCAGCAGAAAAGGACCAGCAGAAGTGATCGGGCTGCACAGATAATGAAAGATCCAAAAATTGCAAGGCGCCATTCTTGGGTTGTTCGAAAGTGAACTAGAGGCCTAAGCAACACCTAACGAAGGTTTGCAACACCTGGCTTACAATTTCACTCTCTACATCTTTCTCATACGCAATCAAAAAATCATCGACATATCTAAAAACTTTTCGTACCGGAAAAGGGCTAACTGCAATGTGAATGGCATCATCTAGCCTTGACCAAAAATGCCACTAAGAATGACAGCAAAACAAGACCCTATACTAATGCCGAATTTTCGCAAAAGGGCGTACTTCAACCCAATGGACATTGATTTCAGATAGAACATTAAAAGCTCTAGAAAGCTTTCCACAGGTATACCGGTAGCGTTTCGGAAGGGGAGCTCACCGTTAACCTCAATACATGACTGAACCGAAGCTAGCAAGGAATGGTGCGGAAGGGAATAGAAAAGATCTTCAACATCCACACTGAAAACACCATGATTGCTGTACCTCTCAGAACTCAATGATCCGACCACTCCCTCAGAGTTGCGGACAAGAAAACGATCGGTGAGGTTTCAACTAGACAGGAGTCTTTGAAGGTAGGCCGCCACTTGGTGCTGCCGGGTCCTTCGCTCATAACGTTGGCACGAAACGGGCAAGCGTCCTTTCGGGTTTTGGCACTGAAGAGCACGTGAAGGTGTAACCCTTCTGTTTTTTTACGTTGCCAGCCAGTTGAATCAGTGTTATGATGTTACAGAGGTCCATTTCCCGACGCTTTGCCTCCTTTAAGTTAACAGGCTCCGATCGAAAGTTCTTGATCACAGCTGCATTGGCTCTGTCCTGGTACAACTCTTCTGGCATAAGAACAAACGAACCTTCCTTGTCAGCTTCTAGAATGCGTAGCTGACTGTCCACGGCAAACTTGACCACTGGACGGAGATCATAGGCAAGTGCACGGCGAGTGGGCAGGTTGCAAAGAGCATCCAAACGTTCCGATACACAGCGTGTTCTGAAGTCTTCATTAACCTTGTTCGACACACTTCGAGCTAGCGTCAGGAGCTGGAGGAGGTCTTGGTGCAGGTGCTTGTTGAGGCTCTGGGGTCCCTGTTACAAGGGTGAAGGGGATTAACAAAGACAGACCTCATTTATAGAAAAAGCGCCCGGTAGTGGTTTCATACCTTCATTAAATTTCCCACCATTTAAAACAAGTTGCCAGGAGGTGCGAGGTCCCGGTGGTGTTTCCTGCTCCTACAAGATAGCCAAGATCTGTTCTAAAGTGGGTTCTGTTATTGACAATCACTCAACACGAGGGTGCCAGAAGCGTCACAAGCACCAGTTTGTTCCCCTGCTCCAGAGGGTTTTGTGTACAGGATCCCCTAACGTGTGGTGATTGTTACATTGGACAGACGGGACGATGTCTTAATGACCGACTCCGTGAACATTTCTATTCACTTCACGCCAACGTGGGAGGCCTCCTGCCCTTACACTGCCTCACCTGTCAGTGCTCACAAACTTTTTCGGATACAACAATATTAGGACAATATCGAGATCGGCAAACTAGAGAAATTTTAGAAGCCTACCACATCCAAAAATCAGGCCAGTGGTGTGTGAGTCAGCCTTCACTATCTTTGAGTGACAAGAAGGTAGACTTCCTAGCAAGAGCGTGCAAGTGATCTTGGCCGGCCTGTACTTTATGCAAATTTCTTTTTTGTCGTTTTTCTTTTCTTTCTTCCTTAGTGATTAATTTTTCTCTCTTTTTTTTCTCCTCTTTAATAAAGTATTCGTTTTTTATTTCCTCTTTTTGCCTTGTGGGTGCGCGCAGGCTTCATGTCTGAAGCTTCTCTCTCTTTCTTTCACAATAAATAGGTTGGGAGTCAGCGCTCTTTCCTGTCTTCTAGTAGAGAGTGTTAGTATTGCGTATAAGAGCAAACGCAAGCCCCTACGTTAGCCTTAGCGCTGCGTCCTCACACTGCGCATGAGCCATACGTACGTACTGCAGCAGTTATGCGTACGTACGCTCGCTATCGCTTCTTGCGAGCGTACGTAGCAGTCCCCTGCGTGCCATTCTCGTTTCTCTCGTCGCGCACGGGAAAGCGCGAGACTACGCAAACAAGTGGAAGTGCTACGCGCGTTGTACGGGTTCGCTTCACTATTGAAGATGACCTCAAGCTTGTGGAAGAAAGAGAAAGAAGACGGGAAAAAGGGCGAGGCTCGTGGCGGGCGAGGATACGCGGAGTTCGGAGCTGGACACAGACGAAAGAGCCGGTGCCTACCAAGGCCTCCAACTGAAGACTCGGAACACTAGACAGCCTTGGCCCTCCTCTCCATCGTACTCGGAACTTAAGTACAAATAAAACTTTTTCCCAATGGTAGCGCTTCGCCGTGTGACTGCCTCTGAGCGAGTGGAACTCGGCCTGATCGGGCGGTATTGACAGGCGACCCACAACCTCCTCAAAGAAATCAACGCGACGAACCCTTTCGAGCGCCCATAAAGATGGGTGTCGGTAGCTAAGAACGTTGGCGACGCCATCAAACCCAAAAAGGTGTTTACCGTGCTGTCGGTACGCGAGTGGTGCGACCTATTGTTTGCATACTTCCAAGCAAATGACGAGGCCAACATAAGGTAGTAGGGATCCCACAACACACTGGAGCGAACCATAGATAAAACTACTGGTAGCACAGCCCTAAAAAAAAAAGACAAAACACGTTCACAACAGGCAACTGGAAAGAGATTCACGCACTTCGTTGCAAAGCGAGGAGATTCGCGGTGTTAAAATGGCTTGACCGAATACCCGTCTTGGATTGTTCGAGGCAGTTCGCAGGAGCACATCTAGATGGCGCTGCAAGTCTTTACGTGTCGTTACGTATGCGTTTGCCTTCCGCTATACTAAAAGTGCGCGTTCAACGCGCTCCGTAACGTTACGTCGACAGCTGGCGTGCGTTGTACGCAGTGCTGACTCAAGGGTCTTTACGCTATTATAAAACTCTCTATTTTTTTCTCTCCTGTGCGTGTGCGCTGTTTTAGGTATGTCTTCATTGCTGTCCGATCCAAGCACTTCAATGTTGTTGTTTTTTGTTCAAATGTGTTCTGTTTTCTTTTTAAGATATGAGGTAGAGTAACTGGATAGATTTGCTTGTGCCAAGCAGTCTTTACTACCAAGGCGGTGAATATGCATAAAACTAGGCAAGTTAGTTTTGTTTTCACTGAAGTTTCGCACACATCATGGCTTGTTTAACAGTGAAGGCGAATACAAAGTGAGAATTGGCAGTGCAATCATTTGAAGCGATCAGTAAATGCATACCCCCAAAACGCTATTAAAAGAAAACAAGGCGGTCCAGAAACCTTACAAGGCTACATACAACGTTCGCGTCGAGTCCCTAGAATAATATTAAAATACACAAGGCACCCCGTAACTCTGAAGCATCGCTAGAGCTAGCAGAGATCCTACTGTAAAGTCCGAATTAATATGCTTGATGCACACCAAGAAATAAGAGAAAACAGCGTGCGTTTTATGATTTCTCCATTCTGACCTGTTATCAAGCAAGGTACAAGCAATGCCTGCAAACACACGCGGTGCATCCTTCAACACAAGATACAAATTTCACCGAAAGCAGTCGGCACGATACAGGAAACAGCTCGACAAAGGTCTTCGTGCTTCCCATTACGTGGGCTAGAACTGAGTTGAGGAAACGTATTTATTTAATGCCATGCATGGCTGCTCTAGCTCTGAACAGGGATCTCCAAATTCCGGCCCGCAGGCCAGATCCTCCAGCCGACCCGCGGCTGACCACGGTCCTTCCAATGAAGCTCGACCCCCAGTCACTTTCAGCAGACCCGCTGCTACCGGCGCAAAAGAAATGCGCGTAAAGAAACAGCGCCGCAACGCGCTCCAAATGCGCAAACAAATACACCAGAAAAAAATGAGAGAAACTGCATCGTCACGCGGGTCCTCTCGCCATATTGTTAATTGAACATTGTCATCAACAGCATCACCATTCTACGCCCCCTGCTTCATATCTCTGTACTTTGCGTTCTTATGCACATTGTGCTTAGTGTCCTGTGTAACAACTATGTCAGCATTAGTTACGTCATTCTCATTATTATTTCACACTGCTCAAATGTGCCAAAATTCCCATGCACTTTGATTTATGCCTAAGGAGGTTTCCTGGTCACAAGTGTTGTGCAATGTCAAAGATCGCTAAATATTGTATTTCAAATTTGTATATGCACTCATCCGACGTAGATATCTGCAATACTTACTTCCAGCATTCATTTTTGTGTTTACATGCGTGTCTAGGTTTATTGATTTAGCTTTTCCTTGTGTATAATTACTTTATTCCCCGGCGCTCGAAGCTGCGAGAGATCCCTAGCCCGGCCCGATAGCCGAAAAGTTTGAAGAGCCTTCCTCTAGGGCTACCGCAGCGGCGGGGAAGGGTAAATGCCCATACACACAGCCCCGCCCGAAAGCGCTCGAGTGCACCCGACCGCGCTGCGATCGCAGGCAACCAGGTCACCCGCGCTAGCAAATCGTGCGCCCAGTTGCTCCTTAAAGGAACTGTCCGGTAAACGTTTGTGCTTCGGAAAACAACTAAATCATATTCTCATGGCCCTTTGGAATAACTTCCGCACAATATCGAAATATTTTCTCCTCCTCATAAGTAATACAATTTTAAACAAAGCTCAACTGGTCAGATTGCACCCCTGAAACACACGGTGTTTCCGTTGGCAACAGCGGACGATATGACGTGACATCATGCAAAGAGAGCCACGGCAGCTCTAGTGCCACTAAATAAGCTGCGCTTCAGAGTAACGACACTTGGCCATATTGTGTCTTAAAATCATGGCTGCCAGTTATCTGAAGCTTTATCTGAAATCACAGGAAACGCTTTTCTGCCCTCCACTAATGCTCAAACAGTTCGCGACAGAGCAAAGCAATGTTACATGACCGTTCCAACACCGAATTTAATACTGAGGAAGTTGCACTTTTGAATCATGACGATTGGCAGATGCATCTGCTCTGCATTCAAACCAAAATGGCGGCGCCCACAACAATGCCGGGGAACGGAGTGCCGATACTCCAAGCGCAGCTCATTTAGTGGCTTTAGGCAGCTCCTTACAGAAGTATCACTACAACAACTTCGTTTTGAGAAAGACAAGATTCACGGTTTTGAGGGAAGCTCAGTTTCTCGACGACGATCTTTGTACACACCATCAAGCATGTTGGTCAAAATTGGAAATAAGTCAACGCCAGCGACTCTGACGTTACCTTGCTTAATGTGACGTCACAACGTGACCAGCTATGCGTACTTGCGAAATTTGGCGTAAAGTGGCGAATTGATGTTCATATTGAGGTGAATTTTAATAAAATAAGTATCACATCTGACAATATTTCAGCCCACTCCACTTGCTAAAGTTGAGGCTTGGGCGAGTTGGTACTACATACTTCAGAAAATGAAAACAACGCAAAAAACGACGAACCGGATGAAGGAAGACACAGAAAAACGCTGACTCGCAACTAATTTTATTGAACGCAACGGTGCAATATATACAAGCACAGTCGCGAACAAAAAGGAAGAAAATCAGCCTAAAACACAAAACAAAGAACGCAAAAAACAAAATACCGCCTCTAAAAAGTCATACAGAGGGCACGCGCTAAAGCCAAGCTACGTGACCAGCGCAGAAACTTAGTAGCTTCTGAATATCACTGGACAATCCCTTTAAATTGAATGCCACGCCTCATACGAATCAGGGATGACCAGGCGACCGACCCGCTGGTCCATCGTCCGCGTAGAAGAAGCAGCAGAGCTGGTACCACAGGAGTCGCACAGAAGGCGGCGGCTAGTCCTGCGGGAGCACCCACTCCTCAAAGGTGTTCGGTTGGTCTGCTACCAGGATGTTAGCCAAGACATCGAAGCGAGCCGCAGCGTGCTCGAGGCACTCCCAGATAACGTGCTGCGTCTTCGCAAGGGTGTTGCATGGTGTACAGTATCCCTGGTGCGGGTCATCTTGAAATATGCAGTTGCGCAGAGCCGGCAGCATAAGGGTGATGGTGGCGGTTCAGCGGACGAGACTCTGGGTCTTGCGGCTCACTCCTGCTAGCATTGTGTATGTCATTTTGTTGTGCATGTTGAAACTCGAGGCCGCAGTCTCAGGTTTCGGAGTATTTTCTTTCGCTCCTGCTTGGCGAGCGCGGCTCTTTCAGTGAGGTCCGGTTGAGTGTCGTCGGGTTCCAAGTGTAGATGACGGGTACGAGTAGCAGCCGAAGATTCGCTTAGTGCTGCACGTGCCTCGTTATGGGCCCATTCGCGTCCCCGAATACACGAGACGGCGGGCACCCAGGCGACACGGAGTTGAGTGTGGTGGCTTAAATGAAGGCGGTATCCTATGCTGAAGCGTTTGTGCACACGGTGGCACGCCTACTTGGATGCGCGGCGGCACTCGAAGTAAGACTCTTGCGAGTCTGTGTGGATGGGGATGTTTGTGGTTGATGCTTCTGAGTAATTCTGTTCCGCAGGTTAGACTGCTTGTAAAATGGCTTCTAACTCCTTAATACCCACTCCTTTGTGAGCCAAAGGGACCATACGTCGGCGTAGGATACGCTAACCCACGTAGCAGACGCTGGCGGTGCTTCCTGCGTAGCAACATAGCCACAGCAGCGTCCGTGTAGTAAACGACGTGACGCTGAGAGTTCTGGAAGGCAGCGTGCCGTTCGTGCGCCTTGACATGATAGGCTCATCGCTCTAGATGCTTGGCGTGCACGCGTCAGGGTAAGGGAGCATCAGCTGTTAAGATTATGTGGCTTTCCCAGGGTGGTGGTGGAAGCGGCAGTGGTTGTGGTGCGGACGATGGCAGGCGCCGATCCCTTGGAGGACGATTTAGCCTGGCTCAGAACCCAAGAGCCGAGTGAGCTTGGCAGACTTGAGTTGTTCAGCTCCATCCTCGGGCTTGTTGAGTTTTTTGTGAGCGAATAGGTCCGAGAGCCAGCTGTGCTTCGGAAGGCCGGTGATAAGCCGGATCACTTCCTTGTTGAGGTTCTCAACGGTGTCGCGTAGCCGTTGTGTTAGGGTAAGATGGCCTGCACGAGCTATCTGTTCTCTTTATCGCCTGTGCCCTACTTACGGTTGGTGACTCGTCGTATGAAGTGAAGAATTTGGATACCGTCTTACTTCACCCTACTGAGCCACGCTTTGCCGTCCGGTCTATGAATACTCCGGAGAATGCTCACTGTAAGCCTTCTACGCATTGCGATGCTCTTTATTGTCAGGTTGTTAAGGGAGCGGATTTCGTCGGGGAGGTTTGAGGGGCCAGAGGGTACCACGATGTATTCAGTCTTCTCTTGAGAAACGGTCATTAAAACGCCGTCTAGAAAAAGATGAAGAGCGTCGAGGCCGCACTGTAGTGCCTGCCCTTGATCTCCAACGTTGCATGTCGAGCACTTGAGGATTATGTCATCTCCGTAGATGTCAAAACGAAAATTTGGAATGGAGGTGAGACGCAACGGGAGGCGAGCCATAACCATATTTGAAAATGGTCGGTGAGAGCACCGCCATTTGCTGCACTTCAACGCGGTTGATGGTTTCGCGTCTGACGTTGCTCCCGATCTTTGCTTAAGTGGGCTACAGAAAGTTTTGCGTTATTCGGGCTAAGGCGCTCTGGCAAAATGTTCAGCCCATGACTTGCCTTCGAATCTTTTTTTACGAAGTAACTGAAGTTTGAATGTTGGTCTGAAAGGCTGCGAGGTTCTACGGGAAACACCGAAGACGTGACGCCGAATATCAAAATATGACGCTGTACAGCTTCTTCCTGACGGATTACAAGACGTTTGATTGTATGAAATAAATGCTCTACAGCCTTACGCCGGTAAAACAATAACACAGTGCAAACTACTGAAATTTTAGACTGCCTGGTAATCTTGCAAGATATACAACATGTGGGGTAATCACACTGGTGGACGCGGAGAACTTTGAATGGTGGTTTTGGCATAACTTTCATTTGCCGTTTTCTCAAGAGATGTTTTGAATTTATAGATAATAAATATCATACCAGAAGGAGCAAAGCCTGGATATTCCGGACATATAATTAGTTTAGGGTGCTAAAACATTGCCGGAGCTTTTAGAGCGACACAATCAGTTCCAGCAGCAACACTATTACCGTGGCGCTCAGAATCACCGCATAACACCGAAAGAAGCCCCAAAGTTCGAATCGGACGCCTGGAGGATCCTGGACCTGCCCTGCTTCATACTCGCACCTGAAATGAGAACGGTTGTGTAAGAGAGAAGACTCGCGGACAGTCCCGAGAAAGTTCCTGAAGGCCTCCTTCAGGTGAAAGTTCTTCCGAACTGGAGTCGTCGTCATGTAATGATTGTAATGTTCCTTGAACACAGAGACGTCTAGGCTTACAGGTCTCACGGTGCACGATTTCGCCTCGTTCGTGAAGCAGACCCGATCGTTTCTTCTGGCGCAGAGAACGCAGTCTTCAAAGCTGCTTGCCACAAGGTTTTCTTCTTGGCCCTGTCTGAATGCTGTTATGAGTTGCTTCATGAGTGGAGAATAGGTTACATTCAGCTGGAGAGTCTTGATGGCGTTTGATTTTATTGGCGTGTCTCGTAGAATGTGGTGCAGTGGCGTTCTATTAACAACGCAAGGAGCCACCGTACCGCTGTCCAAGCCCTGGCGCAGTTCTTCCAACGTGTCCAAGACATTTTCTGGGACGTATGGTACTCAGCCACGACGTCATCTGCCCTCGGAAGTAAGTGGACAGCGGGAGGATGCTCAGGAGCCAGATAGCATACACACTTCTTCGAAGACCCGTTCGTCGGCGCGTGTATGGGATCACGGATGATGTTGCATACAACGTGGCGAGCAAAAACAATCCCGTATCTGAGACGTTACGCAAAGTACCAAACTCCGTGCGGTCGATGAAGTACAGTATCAGTAGACAAAAGCAGAGTGATGAGACAAATAGGACGATTGCCATTGAAGAATGAGCAAAGACATCTCCGGGTGATAACAAACGAGTCGCGTTTGCATTGGCGTAAAACGTTGGATAGTCGTACATCAAAACTTTTGGAAAATCAAATAATCTCAAGAAGTAGTGAGTGTATATTTCCTTGTGCAAGAATACGTCGATCGAACCATCGGCCAATCCTTTTATGACTAGGTCCCGTAGAGTAGCATAGTGGTGAAAGTGAAGAGTCGTATTTGTGGCCTTCAGCAAACCTATAACATGCATCATAAGTGCGGAGTCGTTAAATGAGTCATAATATTTGTTGTTAATAAAGCCGATATGAATGTGCTGGCAAGAGAGACTCCGAGGTTTTCTCTGACCTTGAAAGGACCCAGGCACAGGCGCATTCCTTTCGTGGATCGAGGGTTCTTTGAGCGTCCTGTCTAAAACTCCGATCAATGGGGACCCCGGAAAAATTGAAGTTTCCGGCGCGAGAAACGGAAATTGTCTCCGAAATCTATCGCTTTTTTCTTCGAAATGAGAGCTCAGAATTTCAAAGTCTTCGTGTGATAAGAAGATCCACTTCGCCATATATCTGGAAAGAGGATTTGCCTGTAGTAACTTCAAACACATCGCTGTGCTGTTTCGTGAACTTGGAACCAGCACTGTTGTATGCATGTTGTACACTCTGTTGGAAGCCAACACGTCGGACAGCCCTTCTCGTTGTAAAACCATTTCGACGCCTTCAGAGGCAACTTCCTCATCCAAACTTGGTCAAGGTCGTCCCAGAAGCCCTTGCAAGAGACGTACACGACGTCAGTGTTGCCTTGGATTCGGGCACGAAGTATGGCTTCGACTTGCGAGGTATGAAGTTCACCGTCATGTTGCATCAAGGAGACCGAGAGGCCAGCAATGATCAACAGTAAAGCGCTCCTTTGGTAGCACATGGTGGTTTGGGAAAGCGGCTTATATCTGCACATTAATGCACCAGCCCGCGATGAAACTGGAGAACTGAACATAGAGGCAACCGTGACAACAACCGGAATAAAATAGATACAGTGCTCGTCGTCAACGTCTCACGCGATGTCAAGTTTACCTAAGTCATTTGGAAGTATAGATTGCGTGAGCTGCGCAACTTCCACATTGATGTGCCTATTTTGTTTTAAAATGGCAATACACGGCAGCGTTCTTGGCTTCGCGTCTTTTGAGAGTGTAATAAACTAGAATTTTCTCTGACGACCGTTGTGCCTTGTTTTGCTTATTTCGCTTTGAGACAAGTGTCTTAGAATGGAGAATGTTATTGACGTGGTGCGACGTGCGATAAAAAAGCAATATCTGCCTATCCGTTATTCACGCTGTCGTTACTGGCACGAGAAATGAACATATTCGAGCCTTTCGTTCCTCTATATATGAATTATTTAAAACTACGAATCAAAACAGTTCGCAGCAGTTCGAACAGCGATACGCGGAATGGGCCAATAAAAGTTTACGATGGGTGAAGCAGGATTTAAAGGCTTCTTCGTGTATTGATTTTATTTAGGCATTTTTAAAGACGACAATTGCACGTATATTATTTGTTAATAGTTGTGTGGCGTAAAGTATGTCTACAAAGTACTTGAAGTAAAGTACAAACTAATGGAGGGTCATTTACTTAAGTGCTGTAGTAAGTACACCGGGCGCAATGTACTTGAAGTAGAGTACTATAGATACAATATATTTTCAAAGTAAAGTTCAAGTACTTTTGAACACAATCTTTCATGGTGCATTTCAATTCGCCTATGCGAGTGTTTTGATAAAACTGTTGTGTATTGCCCCAGGGGTAATCGGGGCGTGCATCAGTAATTTTCGGAAATGGCGGAAATGGCCACAGCGTAGTTGTTTTAGTCTCGCTGACGAACTATTCCGCACTATTAGCTTATCAGGCGCTTATTTGTATCGGTCTTATAGCCGCGATTTCTTCACTCATAAAAATGACCAGATGAGCGCGGCCTTTTCTGCTCCCGTTTCTGGTGAGAGTTGATAATTTTTCCCGGTATTTCTCTAAAGTTGACAAAGCATCAATCTGTGATACAGATTTAACAAGACCAAATTTGGGGAATTTAATCTGAAGTTGAAAGTAGTACTTTTCTCGGAATGTACCAGAAAAAATACTTTGAGTAAAGTACAGGCGCATATTCAGAGAATATACTTCAAGTAAAGTACAACTTTTCTGAACCTAGCTTTGAAGTAGTACTTTTAAGTACAATGTACTTAAAGTACTTCTAAACATTGAATAATAGTATAATCGTAATTGTGTTTCCTGTGCGAGTACCTTCAACGCTTTTCTTTTTCTTTAGGCGAGACAAACGTTGTTTTTTTACAGGATATTCCTCTCAATTTATTTCCCACTACATATATTTCATTATATTAAAGATAACTTGGAATGTTAAAACTCTTTCTAATACATTTTTATCGAATAGGCCTGTTGCAAAACGTAAAGCACCACGACGGCAGGGAATTTTGGGAACCCTCGGTACAGATCACGCGCTTTCTCGTTGCGCCTCCGCGACTGCGCGAGCGTCCCGGCAGCTACCGCAAGCAGCCGTTGCAGCCATCCGCCATCCTGCCCATCCGCCGAGCCGTACGTCGTTGGCGGCGTACCGTATCTGTGGCAGCGTAAAGGCATCGCGACAGGTGAACTTATTTGAATACGTTATTCGTCGCAACTTACCTTCACGTACTGAAATGTCACCGAATCCACTCTAGTTTGCACCGCAACCGTGGCAGGTTTCGACCAGGTTCGACAAAGCGTTGGTGCAGCAGACGACAGAGCCGGTACAAAGGAGACTGATGAGAAAGGGGCAGCAGTTGGCTCGTCGCTCGTCCGACTCGGCTGCTCAAACGTTGTTGCCGTGGTAACCTGCGCCTGCTCGCGTATGCCACGTGGTAGCGGGAGGAGAGACGTTGGGAGGGGCGTACCGAAGACTCCCACTATTCGTCGCGCGGCGCGCGCGGGCTTTGGGATTTTTGAAAAGGGTCTATTTGCTCCATCGCATCCCGTCAAAATGTGCCTTTTTTAACATAACAGCGTTTAAAACGCAGTGTGTCAGGGCAGCCGCCGTTACAGCATAAGCAACAAAACCACGCCGACAAAAAAAATCTAACAAAAGAAAAAAGACACCGCCATCAAGTAAGAAGGTAGTCCAAAATCAGTGCGATACAAAAACTGCTTAGCTGCGTTCAATAATACTCTCGATACTTAAGAAATCAGGTATAAAATTGTCGGTACCAATATACTTGAAAATTCCTTATAAAGATCGCGGCTGGTCGAATCAAAAGGCTATCATATATGCTCCCTAGAAAACTATATGGTGGCTGTGCATCAAGGAGAATAAAAACATGGGTGGCAACTACATATATTATATCAGAAAAGAGTCTCAACCTCCGTCGCCATCTCACCTTTTTTTTTATTATAAGTACACTCTAAACGCGTTAAATTGAGTGCGTTCGCATGATTACTTTATAAACTGAGATCGGTATGCTGATCCAGTTTAGCACCACTATAGCTAATTAGTTTTTCATTAACTATATAATTACTGGAAATAAACATATGGTTCTAATTAGAAACTTGCTCAGCGCCATAAGAAAACCACTAAGTCAATATGTTTTGGGAAGATCTGTAGCATGTGTAAAGCGCGTTGTTGCGCTAAAGGTACCACCTTGGCTACAGGCGCAAGGCTGGCGGTGCGAAAACACAAATAAAGGACGGAAGAACCGAGCGGGTGCATCGAAGTTGGAGACGTTCTTGGGACCCGAGAAGAAAAAAAAAGCTTGTGCACCAAATCTTTCTACAATTGATCGATTTAGACTCTTTCGATGGCACTCACCGGGCTTATAATTGAGGCCGTTTTGCTTATATTTTCCTAAATTAAAGTCGGTTAAAATTTAGTCAATTTTCCGACTTATCAGTCGCGACGATTAGCCCCTCTAATATGTCCCCCTAGGATATTTAATTAAAAAACAGCATACGTCTACAGGAAAAGCTATTTAAGGAAATAAACAGCAGACTTGACCAATTAGATAAGGTGATTAAAATGACCAGGCAAACTAGCAAAAGTTCGTTTGCGAGTTTAAGAAAAAAAACAGTTATTTTGCATGGTGAACTGTCGTGCAGTAGTCATGAGAGCAAATAAACGACGGCCATAAGCCTCGTACGAAGAACTCGACAGACGCACAAAGTCAGGCTAGAAAGACGAAGAAGAGATTACGAGTAAGGACATCACTGGAAGACCACGGCTCACGAACTCCAGGCGAGACAGATTCGCGGTGTCATCACGACGATACTATACCTCTTTCGTCCCTAAGCTGACAGTGCGGTGGGAGCTAAGAGCTCACCAGAACCAATCAACCTCCTTCCTCTGATCACCTGACCCGTTCCTCTCTCTGTGCGTGGGTATGAACGAGAGCGTGGTTACGTAGCGAAAGATAGACGTGTGACGATTCCAACGTACACGTAGCTTCCACCGCACTGTCAGCTTGAGGATAAACGTCTTATAGGCCAAAAGGTGACGGGCACATCACCAGTGAGATGAACACATTTTACAACCTGAGAGGGCAGGACAAACAGATCCCCAGCCGTCTTGCTCTTTCGTCATGCAAGGTCGAACCGCGAGCTTCGACCATTGTGAACGACAAACGACCATAATAAATATTTTATCCCAAATGCCTTGTCAAGGCCCCAGAACATGACGTGCGTATTTATGGCCTTGTTAAGTAGATATGCTTTTTGTAACAAAAAAAGACGGGAATCGAGCAAAGCAGGTGCCGCTCGCGGTATGCCTCGCTGCCTTCCCATGGAACTTTATTCTAGAATAAGCATATATATACTTATTCCAGAATATATCGTCACGCGTTTGTTGAGAAAGTACACATTTTAGGAAGCTCGCGCCATCCCATTCCTTAACTGGAGTCGCTTCTGCCTAGCAAATACCCTGCCCCTTGTCTGACAGCGCGCAATAACTTAGGCTCTTCGGGTGTTTGGGAACAATTTTCCTTGAGAGGAATGACCGGGAATACGTCAACTAGTGCTCTTGATAGAATAGGATTAGATTGCGTCCGAGGCGGAAGGAAAACGTTTCACGTGACGACTTCTTGTAAGAACGAGCTCCCATGGCCCGAGCTAACATACTGACACGGTACTATAACTTCTTCTCAATCAGGAAGACGTAAACATATCGCCCTTTAACTAAGGACCTTCACCGTTCAATGAACAGCGAAACCGGTGAGTCGACTGTCTTTTGAGTCACATCCCAAAAAGAAGCCATTCATCATGTTTAACGCTTATGTCGTGTGCGCCAACAAACCGACTGTTATGTATGGTTCACTTCTTGGCGTATAAAGCTGTGACAGTAAACAGGAAGATCTGAGTTTCGGTACATATACTGTAAATACAATTAGCACTACCTAGTGTCTCAAAGTATTTAAAAGTAATGTAAAATTAATTTAATTACTTTTGGAAAGTAATCGTAACGTAATGTCATTACTTTTAGTCTACGGTAATTTGTAACGTAACTTAATTACATTTTTCGCACTTTTAGGGAAAGTAATTAGTAATGTAATTTAATTAATTTTTCAAGTAATTTTGTCATCTTTGACCTTGGTACTATGGCAAATTGTCTAAAACAAATCTTTTTTAAGAAAACCGGTGTCAAATTGTGGATAGTTCTGCAGCTTTTACGCATTCGTTCATCTTTTGAATTCTGGACACTCGCGCCTCGCCAAGGAACATCTTGATGACAACCCAGTTCCCAGCTAAAGGCAGAATATACAATTTAGAGCCCTCCAGCCCATCATGGTACTATAGCAAGTACTTGAAAACGAATCCTTTTTTGAGAAAACCGGTCTCAAATGGTGGATGATCAAACTGCTTTCACGGATTCATTGATCTTTTGAAATTCGGGCACATGTGCCTCGCCGGGGAACTTTTTGAGGACATCATAGTTCCCAGCTACAGACAAAGTATAAAGTTTGGAGACCTCGAGCCCATCCTGGTACTATGGCAAGTACTCCGAAATGAATTCGTTTTTAGAAAAGCAGTCCCAAAGTGGGGAGGTTCCGCTGATTTTAGCCACTCGTTCATCTTTGAAATTTGGGCACCAGCGCCTCACCAGGGAACTTCTTGAGGACAACCCAGCTAAAGGCGGAATGTAAAATGCGAAGTCCTCGAGCCCATCCTTGTACTATGCCAAATACTCAAAAACGAATCCTTTTGAAAAAAAAACTAGTCTCAAAGTTGGGATTGCTCGGCTGTTTATAGGGATTCGTTCTCTTGAAATTTGGGTACTCGCGCCTCACCCAGAAACTTTTTGACGTCGGCCGAAAAATTAACTGGTGATGAAATACAAAATGTAGGGCTCTCGAAAATAAGCTGCTACCATAGAAAATCATCTAAATTGAGCCATATTTGTGTAAACATTTCTCGAAGTGGACATGATTCGACTATTTTCAGGCATTCGTTCATTTCAAATTCAGGCACCGGCGCCTCATCCAGGAACTTTTTTAGATCGGCGGAGTTCTTAACTGTTGATGAAATACACAATTTAAGGCTCTTGACTACAAGCTGCTGGTGTGGCAAATCCTCCCAAATAAGCCATCTTTGAGAAAGATTTCTCGAATTGGACGTTGTTCGACTGTTTTCAGGCATTCGTTCATCATTTCAAGATCGAGCACCCGTGCCTCATCTAGGAACTTTCTGAGTTCGGCTAAATTTTTAACTGGTGACGAAATGCAAACTTTGAGGCTGCCGAAAGTAAGCCTCTGCTATTTCAAAATCTTGGGCTTCAGCCCTCTTTTCCAGGTTTTAATATTTTCTTGTGTTCAGGGCGATTGGGATAATTAATTAATATAAATATTTAGTTCCTGCCTAAATATTACTTTTGACATCGGAATGTTAAGTCCACAAAAATTATCATGCTCATAAATCATTTATTCACCGCAGTACTTCCATTCCTTACAATAAAAAGTCCCTCTTATAATCATATAACAGTAATAATAAATAAAACTATTTTGAAAACATTCTTTTAAAATTTTATAGTAACGCAATACAAACAGTTGTTTTTGTTTTCTAGCTTATTTATGTCACTAGCACATATTCTGGGAATTATCGCAAAGTTGTAAACAATAATTAATCCCCTTACTTTGGCAAATTGGTCTCAGGAACCCAAGAAAATTAATTTAAAGAGGAAACAAAATGTACCCAGCACATCCTAAATTCTTCTCGTCTACTGTAGTCGAAGGGCAAATCTTGTATTTTTTCTTATTTTTAAATTGTGCTCCTCTCAACTTTGTGTTTTATCATAAATTGGTGTGAGCTGCATCCGAATATATATTTTTCTACAGGTGTGATACACATCTTAGACACTACATATTTTGCCGTAATATTGGGGAGGGATCCTAGTTAATTTATACAATCATAACGTTTTGTTTATACCCAAGAATAAACTGTAGACTTCGATTAACTTGGATACTATTCGTACTGGCAAAATATCAAAACGTTTAATTGACTGAGAAACCCCCAGTTTACACGTCATCATCTTGACATTTCGGCACGAGAAAAGTGGTATATGATACAATAGAGTAGTAGCATGGCAAATCGTTCAAAGCGTAACGTTTCGGCGTTGTGGCGATATTTGTATATGAAATACATGGACTTCTATGGGAACGCTGCCGTAACCCGTCAAAAAATGGCGCAAACAGATGATGGCACAAGTTTCTGGGAATGTTCTTAAGCGAGTACGGCGCTGCTATTAATCTGGGAGCGAACAGGTTGACGTTAAAAAAAACCTGTCCCACTGCCGGAGGAAACAAAGACGACGTCATCCGTGGTCCGTGTCCTTGCCGACCATGTAAACCTGCCGTCGCGGTCAAGTGTTTTTGCACCTGTCGGGACCAGTGAAGGTTCCTGCGCCGAAGTTCTGCTCGAGCACACCGTCCATCTGCTTCTAAAAAGGGGACTCGGAGTCGCAAGGGGTGTAACAGAGCTTCGAGACGGGCGCGCCACAATCCTCACTACAAACTTCCGACAAGACCCACATCACCTTACTAAAGGTACCTCCATGGACCACATCGAGGAACTTCAGGACTCAGCCGCCATCACTGAAATATCGGAAGAACCTTCATCGCAGCCCCAGAGAACACCACCCTCAAAATTGGACATCGATCCGAAGCTTCGTGCTACAGAGAGACGACGACTACTCGAACTCCTCGGCAAGTTCACTGAAAGCTTTGCCATCTTCTCAAGGGTGCGACAACCGACGGTAGCGAAGCACCGCATTGTTACCGATGACGACGCACTCCCTGCGCAGCAGTCGCCGTACCGAGTCTCCTTAAAAGAAAGGGAGGTCACTCAAGAACAAGTACAAGAAATGCTCAATGACGGCATCATCCAGCCTTCAGGCAGGCTGTGGGCGGCTCCAGTCGTCCTTGTAAAGAAGAAGGATAGGACTCTGATGTTCTGTGTAGGCTATCGTCGACTAAACGCAGTGACGAAACACGACGTCGACACGCTGCCCCGAGTTTACGAGACCCTGGACCGACTGCGCCACACCCGATATTTTATGTCGATGAATCTGAAGACTGGCTTTGGCAGATCGAAGTCAACGAGCGAGACCGTGAGAAGACGGCCTTCGTCACGCCCGAAGGATTGTACGAGTTTAAAGTAATGTATTTTGGACTTTGTACAGCACCCGCAACCTTTCAGCGTGACATGGACACGGTGCTAGCAGAGCTCCATGGTTTACCTATAGACGACGTCGTTGTATTTTCACGAGATTTCGACGAGCACCAGAGGCCCCTTCGAGCCATACTACAAGAGATCAAGACTGCTGGACTTACCCTCAAGCCGCCAAAATACCGTTTTCAATATGATGAACTGAAGGTTTTAGGCCCCGTCGTGAACAACGAAAGTATTTGCCCTGACCCCGAGAAGACGCGCGACGTAGCCGCATTTTCACCGCCGTCGGACAAGAAGGTCGTTAGAAGATTCCTGGGTCTCGGCCTACAATAGGCGCTTCGTTCAAGATTTCGCCAAGCTTTTCTGCGCCGTTCACGCATCTCACAAATGACGATGTGAAGTTCCGATGAGGAGAAGAACAACAGCGGGCATTCGACAAGCTCAAGCGGAGACTCCAGAAACCACCGATCCTCGTCCATTTCGACCAGTTCGCAGAAACAGAAATCCACACCGTCGCAAGTAATATCGAACTTGGCGCGGCATTTGTCCAACAGCAGGAATGTACAGAGCGAGTAATCACTTACGCAAGTCGGACGCTGTCTAAGGCGGAGGGTAACTACTCAACGACAGAAAAAAATGCCTTGCTGTTGTCTGGACGATAACGAAGTTTCGCACGTACTTGTATGGTAGTTCATTCCGCGATGTCACAGATCACCACTAGCGTTGCTGGCTCGCGAACCTAAAAGATCCTTCTAAACACCTCGCCCGCTGGGGTCTCGACTGCAAGAATTCTATATGACCATTGCGTACAAATCCGGTCGCAAACACAGTGGTGCCGACTGTCTGTCGAGATCCCCCGTCGAGTTACCGCTTGCCAGCACTGACGACGAGGAGGACAAAGGTTGCCTCGGCGCAGTCAAGGTAGTCGACATGGCAGGACTTTAACGTAACGACTGCGAACTCCGTGCCGTAATTTGAAAGTCAAAAAAGTGCCGTCTCCGCGTTTTATTTTTCTTTTTCCCCGAGATTTGTCAAATTTCGCAATTCGACGGGGTGTTCTCCTCTAAAAGAACTTCGGGACCAGCAACCCAGCATGGCTTCTTGTAATACTTCGGTTATTTTAACCCGAGACTGGGGCAGGAGGAAATCTTTTTGCAGTTGAAGAGAAAGTAACAGGGACAGACAGCGTCTCTAACTTAGCTAATCATTTTATTCCACCAACCTCCTTATATACAGAACTACAACCGCAACAAAACCACCGAACATCCTGTTTTTCGAGGTCGCGCGCATAATGTTCACCCACATCACAAAACAAACTAAATGATGTCACCCATAAAGCATGCACAACAACCTTCCGGTTAAGACCAAAAAAAAACTTTCAGACAGCTAGAGGTCACACAAATTACACAATGTTTTTGAACTACGAGACACACACACACACACACAGACAAACACACAGTGATACCTTTCGTTGGTTTAGACGAAAGGTACTATCTCAGAAAAACCACACTAACAAACCAAATTACCGTGACACATATCCAAGGTTTGCACCCTTGACGCATCATCTACGCAGTGAGTTTTTCAATAAAGTCTTCACTAGACAAAACTTTTTTTTCTAAGAACAAAAAAACAGCCACTGATAGAGAGGGCATAAAGATCCGTGTTTGACCCAAAACTTGCCGACTGCGAGAAGCAGCTTTCTTTCTTATTTGGGGGAGAAATAAATTGTTCGACGATCAATAGGATCACCTGATGGAACTGCGTTAGCATTTCCATCGGATGCCTTTGCTCTTCGCTTTCCGCTGCACGCTACAGTCGCCTTGGCTCCGCGGCAGCAGCCAAGCCAGTACGCGTAACCCTCTCCTTCTCTCCCCGCCGCCGTGGTGAGACACTGAATCAGTAAACATGTACGATACAGCCTCACCACCCCACACTCCTCGCGACGTCATGCATGGTGCTGACAAACGGATGCACGGACTGACACCGGCGGGGTTTTGTGAGAACAAGTGTTCTAATATTAACGCATCAAAACATAACCTGACGCTATGATGCGCAGAATGGTTGTATTTTCGGCACCCAGTAGAATGCCGCAACAATGCCCAGAGTGGCTGACAGGAGGTGGGAGAGGAAAGAAATGTGCGACATCTCACAGGAATAAGTACATTGATTGCGCAGTCAGTGTGGTCTATCGTATTCCGCTGAGCTGCGGCCGAGTATACATCGGCCGGACTGGCCGATGTGTAAAGGAACAAGCACGCAAACAGGCACTTTCGCTGCGGTCTACCACAGAAGGCACGTTCCTTTACATTGTTTCACATGCATGTGTCAGCCGAAATTTGACATCACGATTTTGGGCAAAGGGGTGACAAAACAGCGAGGGAATTGCTGGAAGCGTACGAGATAGAAAAGGAGGGTGATAATTGTGTCGGCAAGACATCGGTTTGTTTACACAAGAAAGAGATAACTTTCTTGAGCACGTGTTGACACTGATGGTTTGGTTGTTTACCTCGGTGTTTTCTTTTCATTAAACGTTCAGTTGAACTTTGGCGCTCGTCCTGTTTATATCTTCCTTTGCTTTTGTTTGTTTTCTTGCGCCCTGCAACCAGTTTGTAAATTGCAGAATGTGAAGGTATGTTTGATTCAGAATTCTGCATGATAGCTGCACAAATTATGCACGAGGCGGAAACTTAAGCTTGTTCCCTCACCCCTCTCTCTCTCGACGATATTAGCATAGGATGCCATAATCGATATTGCAACCGCCTCACTCCGCTTGTCTACCCTTTCCTAAAGGCAACTCGACAATAGTTCTCTTCATACACAACGAGTGAAAACAAGACAGTCGATCATTCCTCATTATCAAATTCAATATCGTACTTCTCGCACCGAATTCTGAAAGTATAATGTTTAGGGTTTTATCATCGTACATCGCCCGTCCCAGCACCAGCATGATCACAAATGCGCTAAGAGCGCGTACACAATTAACTCTCTCCTACCCCCCTCCCCCCATTTCCTAACAACGCTAAAACCAACAATCTATTATGGGGCATTGGCCTCGCTACAGTAGATCTTCCTCTGTAGTAAATTAAAATAGAGTAAAATAAAAGTAAATCGCGGTTCGGCATTAAACGTATCCAGGGGCACGCACTGCCCTTTACCGAAAGCAGAAAAAGGTATTTCTATAAAGGGCACATTATAATGACTCTAGGACACACTATATAGTAATTTAGTATATAGTATAGTAAATTAGTAAATATAGACTTCAAAAAAAAAACGAACTAAACCATGTTGTGCAAAGAGTTCCTACTTGAGGAGTAATACTGCGCTACGGAAATCATTGAAAACTGCTAGATGGATTGTAGTGAGCACGCTCAAGGGATGGTACCAGTAGCGCGTAAAATATAATGGTTGTTTGAACACTTCTCGCTTTCATCAAAGCGCAAACGCCCTCAATCTAGGTAATAAAGATGAAATTATCTTGGCACATATTGACAAATATCAGATTGTCTAGTACAGGGGTGCACAACTAAAAAATTAGGCGGGCCAAAATTACGTTTATTGAAATCTGTGCTGGGCCGCACCTAATGCGATTTGTCACATTTGTTTTGGCTGCGGTCAGGCTTCCGATATCAGGTGTCATCGCGCTGGTTGCCGTCTTTAGCACATCTCGTAATGTCATATCCGTTATGGCAGATCGAAGGCAGTTCTTGTTGAGAGTCATCAGTGAGAAGGTCTGCTCACACAAGCATACGTGCTCCCGAAAAGTGACGACAGTCTCAAGGCGTGGTCCACCAGGTTTCCGCACTTTTTCTTGTCTAGGTTTTTGTAGAACTCGTGCACAGATACGAATGAATGAATAGCATACACATAATTTAGTCCGATGTAGCATATTGCGAGAATCGCCAAAAAATGAGGATAATTGAAACGCCAATAAGACCATTGTATTGAGTGAATTTTAACTAAAAGGGCTCCAGCATACTAAGACACACACAGTACCACAATGGCAAAGTGGCACAAAAATGTACTGAACATTTATTAACCTATTCATTTCTACACTGTGCTGCTCCCCATCTGCCATATTATCTGGTACAGAATAAATACCAAAAGAATTCTTACCACCGAGTTTAAAGTGATAATTCGAACAAGTGGCGCGGTAAACAGAAGGAGAGAGTGAATTTGAAAAAAATAGGTTAATAATAGTTGTGCTGTACGTATGTTCGTACAACCGGACGTTAGTCAGCCGTAATCGGTGTCTGGTGTTTCAACTGTACGTGAAACATTTAGCCAGCGCAGTACAACCGCTACCTGTTTAACGTGCACCACGCGGTAGTGATACACGACCGCGAACCGCCACGATTCTCATCCAAATGGAAACGGTCAGGGGTGGCGATTGAACCCAGTATCCCTGGGATTTGCATCGCGAGCGTTTGCTACACACGCTCAGAGCTGAGGTGCGCTAGCCCACTCGGCCACCGATCCCCCGATAAGACAGATTCGCTGTCATGGATTCAATCCTACCTGGGCAACTGTTGAAGCGCGATTATAAAAGGTTCGATTAAATAGGTCACGGACACTGCTTTATAATAAGGTTTACAGTACACTCTAAAAAGCCCGTGCATCTACTTTCCCGCAAAACACTCCCGGAGAATCAATCAGCGCAACTTACGGAGGCCGCTCAGCGAATGACGATGCCGGAAATCATATCTGTTTAGACCAAAAAACGCAGTCTGAGTTGTGACATTAAGCAATGCGAGGCGTGACGTTTTGCATTGCTTAATGTCACAACTCAGACTGCGTTTTTTGAGTCAAAACTAATGTTTCGGCATCGTCATTCGCTAAGCTGATTTCGTAAGTCGCGCTGATTGGCTCTCCGGCGCGTTGTGGTGCCGAAGCACGGTTTTTTTTTTACAGTGTAGTACAAGATTACGCGCTTTTAAATTCTCCCCACTACGCGATTAGCGAGAGCTTTTTTTATCGTCTCCCTCGGCACCCTGTTTTTTTTTTAGATTGTGCATATACTTTTTGAAGTTCGACCAAAATTTATTGCTTTTTTAGCGCGAGCTACACTGGCCGAAATTGAGCAGTTTCGCGTGGCTCGCATAATGAGCCGTGCTCATTATGCGAGCCGTGCTCATTATGCAAAGCGTGCTCCGCCGCGCGCTCCCGCCGCCGCCGCGCCCGCCTCGCCGGTCTGCGCATTCTACACACTAAACATCGTAACACCCTTATGGGTGTAAATGGCTTGTCCTATAACTAACACCCATCTGGGTGTAGCAAAACGCCCTAAGAAAAGGGCGTTTTTCTAACACCCCTAAAGGACGGCGTTATTCCGAACACCCTTAAAATAGGGTGTGATTCCACTGTACACCTTTTTATTAGGGTGTTATGACTGCGCAGTACGCCCTCTAAATTGGGTGTACCACCGCCAGAAAGAAAAATAAAAAAGACGCGATGACCAACACCCATAAAGTAGGGTGTAATAACCCAAAAGAGTGCACGAAAAAATGACTGCAAAGGAGTCGAAACATGCCTGGTTCACTTTTTATTTTTCGATCAAGGTTCTACCAGGTTCTACTAAATTCTCTATAGACGATTGCAAGCAGGTCATCTGGCCGCAGCCATGTCTCTGCTTATGCGGGCAAGTGCGTACAATTACAAGCTTGCAAAAGGCAAAGCTACGTTCACGCGCACGTCATCAAACTTGGCGGGCAAGACTGAAAGAAATAGTTCCCCTTTATCCTCGCAATTTCACCACGACCAAGACGCTTCTGAACCAGTGGCGGTCCGTGCGTGTAAGGTTATGAACATTCCAACCGGATATTGTTTCATAACCCCTTTAAATTATACAACCGAAGGCCCTAGTTCAATCTCCAACTTTACTTTTCTTGCGACATTTATGCTTTCTAGCACTGGTGACGTGGACAAAACTGGCAGGCTTGCAAAGACAGAACGACCTGGAGTTGCTTGGGACGTAAGCGGCAGTTCATGTTTGTAACAATAAAATGTTCTATTGAGACGGAAGCAGGACTACTATCAGAAGCATGCTTGCAGAGTACTTACAAATAAAAGAGCGATCTCATGTAATCCGTGATAGATGCATAATCCGATTCGGGCAGCACAGAACAATCCACAAACACAATGTCGAGGATGAAGGCGGTCGCTCACATTCAACGGAAGTTTCGTGGTCGCCGATGAACAGCTCTCTGTCGTGATAGATGCGTAATCCGATTCGGGCAGCACAAAACAACGGAAACACAATGTCGAGGTTGAAGGCGGTCGATCACATTCAGCGGAAGTCTCACGGCCGCCGATGAGCAGCTCTTTGTCGAAACGCGTCCAACAAACACAGCACAATAATTCCATGGACTCCGACGAAATAAACGACCATTACCGAAAAGTTGGCATGGATGTATTCGGGCCGTTCACGACGAAAAATCCCGGCCGCGACTGCAACGCACGAAGAAGAGGAAAGCACTGACGGGCGCCCCTTTTTGAAAACCGGACCTAAGTGGCCCCTACAACTCACCATAAATTGGCATACGGCAAGGACTACGGCCCCAGTGAGCCCATCAGCGCGCAAGAGCGAGTCACGTGACAAATTTTCGTCCAAGCGTTTTTGTCCTACGGAGAGCGGTCACGTGTTTCGCGCCGCCCCTCTGATTTGATAGAAGCGGCCTTCGCACTCGCTCACAGCCACACGAAGACACAGAAGAAGGTGTGGAGGCTTATCAGAAGACGAGGTCAAAGGGGGTTGGACAAAGCAGCTAATCTCCCTCCGCTTCTTTGTATGACCACCTGCACTGCCCGGGGAGGGTCGCGAAATGGGACTCGTCTGGAATTGCTTTGCGTAGTACAACCTTGAGCGCATCAAACTGTCACTCATGTAGAAGGGCATGCTCTGGTGCGGACCGCGAGATCACAAAATAAATACAAAAAAAACAAATTTGAAAGCCGTCGAAGCACGGGACAAAGCTAAGACGCTGAGAGCATGAAACAAAAAGAGACGCGGCTTCACGTATAACAAAAAAACAACAAAACAAACGTCGGGACGCTAGATATTTTGGTGTCATTACGCAGAGATAAGAGTCGTGAACCCTAGCGGGGGTGTCATGAATCCGGCACTTTCGATGGTCTTGCGACATTGTTTCTTCAGAAGTGCACACAAAAATAAATTTCATGAAGGTGCATCATGTGAAGGTGCTATAAGTAGTGCGTAACCCAGTCAGGTGAGTTTGTAATACCCGAAATGAAGGCGCCACAGTTTGTTCAAGGCTTTATCGCAGGAGGTCTTTCTCGGGTTAAAAGTAAGCAGATTCCGTTTTGCTCAATCTTGTTTTGTTTTGTGGTTTAACGTCGGATTTTAGGCAGACAAGAAATAAAAATACCTCGCCGGCATAGCCGATTCACGCAGGACACTCTTGACACTCAACCAAAAACGGCGCCGCGTACGGTATGTCAGGATGGCGTCGGCGCGACCCATCCCATTTTTCACAAATATTGGCTAGACCAAAATGGTATCGGCACAATCTTTCCGATATAATTCCATAACGGCGCAATACTGTGTGCTGCCTCGGTTGTATATTTACACGTCTTCGTTCATTTTTGCTAGCGGAGATTATTTATTTAAAATCAAAGTTGAACTGATAAAACTGATGCACGCGCGACACGTAATTTTCGGCTCGTGTCGGACGGAGAGTTCAATCGGAGTTGCAAATCTATTCTCTAGAACGTCCTAATCATACGCCACTTCATGTGGCGATTAATTATACTCGATGTTTGTACCGCCGTACATCAGCAACAGCTTCACCAAAGCAATAGACATGAACGGCTATGAAATCATGGGTGTATTTGACAGCATCACCATTACACCCCTTTCACACCGTGTGAATGAAGGGCGTAAAATTCGCCCATACACCCTTTTTACACGATTCTGGACACAATTGCTACAAGTAGGGCGTAAAAAGGGCGTGTAAGGGGTGTAAGACGTCAGCACACCCTTTTTACACCTACCGATATTCAGAAATCGTGTAAAAATGGTGTAAAACGGGTGTTTTTCCTAACTTACACCCTTCTTACACCATTTTTACACGCTTATGGGTGTTACAATGTTTAGTGTGTAGAGGAGTGACGTTATAGCCGCGGCAGACGCACTGGCGCCGCCACGTGCCCAGTTGTGCGCCTCCGTTGCGCAGTAGCCAAGTCTGATGCTGCTCCGGAGCCGCTTGATAGCGCTTCTCATTTTGTGCGCATAAGCTCACGCAACAGTATATCCTGGCCTAGCCAAGCTAAGACCACAACCATTTTTTTAAATGCTTGAGAAAAGTTTTGCGTTATTTTCTGCGTTTCACATCGCCCATTTTAATGCTTCTGGTTACTATGCAAAGTCTGAGTCCTCAACCTGCCTGAAAAGACAATATATAGGAGGAATATGTCGTCCTAGAAAATGGTACCGGCTATTCCATACCTGTTTTGGATTTACGTTTGTCTGTTGCCCCTCTGTACGAGAGCATATAAGAAAGTCTTGTCTTTTTCACAATGAAAAAAACCAGATGATTAAGAAATAAAGAGCTAAGGCCTATGCGGGTAAAACCGCTCAGGAAGTACAATTATGAGTTTAGTGACCGAAATTCTAGTGGTGAACAATAGTCCTAAGAAGGCTATTTGGATCATAGAAATGTTTAAAAATATGAAGACGGTTTACTATAGGAAAACTCTTACAATTTGCTCCTAATTAATACGAAATGTAATGCATTCCTATGGAAAAAAAATTTCATCCCTGAGATGTCATGGGACCCCCTCAACGCTTCAAACCCCATCAGCCGTTCAAACCACTTCAGCCCTTCAGCCTTTCAGACACCCTCAGCCCCTCAACCCTTTAAACACGAAATTGAGTGTGAACCATTAAACAAAAATACAGTTTAAAACGTTACTTGTAATTTATTTCACACATCGAGTTTTATATGCACATTTTGAGTCAATGAAGAAAAGAACCAACGCAGCTGTAAACAAAAACAATAAAAAAAAACGAATTCGTTGTCGCAAAAAAATCTCGAGGTACTCACAATTCCACTTGGTAAATTCCTGAGATGTACAGTAGTTCTACAGAAAAAACAAAAAAAAACGAGCAGGTGCACCGCACGCACACACACACTCTTAGTAGCATGTTTAGCGAAAACCACGAACGCGCAACCAACATCCCCCGGTGTTGAGAAATCCTGAGCACATTCAGGGTGTCGTCCCAAGGTGGCGTTGCGGTGGCGTCTTCGGCGTCCTTTTCAATCGCTGGATGCTCTCTGAAGCCGGACGGACAAAGAGACGCAAGAAATAGGGCACTGAGATACCTTGATCCGCACACCCAGCTGCTGTAGAAGATGGGCCCTGTGGATGAGACGGGAAGCCGAGACCGAGTGTCCGCTTGGTGTCACGGATTTAGTTTGCGCTCGTTGACGGAGAAAAACAGGGCGACCAGCTATCTGACGAAGGCTTGTATTTCGACTTACTAAAAAAGTGAAAGCCGTTTACAACTCCCTGTAACGCCGAATTAGAGCGCAGCTCTTGAGGAGGAGGAGGGAAGGGTACGGGGGAGGGGGGGCAAGTGACCTCGGGGGGGGAGGGGGGTAACGTGACGTCACTGATGACGTCATCAATGATGATGACGATGACGATGCGGATGCCGATGACGTCATCAGTGACGTCACTGATGACGTCATCAGGGATGATGACGATGACGATGCGGATGCCGATGACATCATCAGTGACGTCACTGATGACATCATCGGCATCCGCATCGTCATCGTCATCACGTGACCTCGGGGGTCACGTGACCAGGGGGTCACGTGACCTGGGGCCACGTCACTGATGACGTCATCGGCATCCGCATCGTCATCGTCATCATCACGTGACCTCGGGGGGTCACGTGACCTGGGGACCACGTGACCTGGGGGACCACGTGACCTGGGGGTCACGTGACCTCGGGGGTCACGTGACCTGGGGGTCACGTGACCTCGGGCGGTCACGTCGACGCTCGACGCGCGACGCCGACGGCGACGGCGACGCCGCTCAAGCCGGAAACGGGCGCCTAAGAGCTGCGCTCTAAAACGGGTTATCTTCAAACAAACCGCAAGACGTTCCCCTCCCATTTCTCCCACGCTCCCTCTGTGTCTCGAGAGCGAGGACTCTGCGTCCTTGGGCGTTGGAAAAACGCAATCTCTTTCTTTCTCTGGTGAATCTGCTCGGAAAACAAAAAACCAAGCAGGTTCACTAGCATGTGAAACAGATACACAAAACACATAGGCACAGAAATAAGAGACAGATGAATGTCTCAATTTTCAGCGTTCGTTGGGGCCGCCCGATACAAAATGGCCAAGTGGCTTCCTAGGGTCACATATCCTGAAGGGTCACGTGATCTCTCCCACAGACACGTTAAAACGACTTTGATGTGCGCTGTGGTTTTACAGAAAGGATTGGCACATAGCCCACAGGCCTTTCAGAATACTATGACGGGTCTCTTACACCTTTTAGGAATTCTTAAAGGGTACATCAGGTCCACTAGAAAACGTTCACTTCAAAACATTTAAGAAATCCGGGTGGGCCCCATAAACCTTTGAAGTGCGTTTGAAGTTTATATTAACATTTCAACTTAAAACTTTGTGCACGTGAAAAATCCCCAAAATTAACTTTAAAACATTTTCCGGCGAATTGGTGAACTTTTAATGCTAAATGAAGCGGAACAATTGTGAAACCACTGTACCACACCGGATGAAAGCTAGTTGCAAAATGCGAAGAGTTTAGAATGAATATATTTATTTTTAGAATAAAATAATTTACAAATATTATATATTAACGTTGACAACAAAAGTATATTTAGAGATTTAAAATAAGTTGAACATTTGTCGATCAAGCGTAGCCAAAGTTTCGTCAGAACTTTTAGTCGTTCGATTTTGAGATTTCCGGAACGCCTGCTTTGTATATTTTGGTCATTACCGCTTGTTTGGGTATGCTTTTAATTACGATGTCAGAAGTTTTTCTGTGGCAAAACAAGACTTTTGATTTCATTTTTATCAAATAGACACAACTATCGAAGCTTTGACAGTCATAACTTTTGGTACAAAATTCGGTTTACGTTATGCGAAAGACGTACAGGTGAGTCATCCGATTACACGTGTTGATAAGCACTTTTTTTAAGTATTTCGGGTTTTGAAGCTTACAGGTGCTATACAGTGGTTTCAATAAAGCTCTTCCACTATTTTTTTGCCGCTCAACGGTTTTATAATAGAAATCGCTATTAATAAAAGTGCTTTACTTCCGCTTGGGCGCTCTCAGGGAAACGTGCACAGACGTTATTTTTGAATTGAGGGCGCATGTTTTATAAGTGAACTGCTGATCATAACATCTTCGAAATGCATGCTCAACAGGATACTTCCAGCGAACTAAAATAGTTTTGAGAAAACAAAAATTAAATATTTGGATTTTCTATCGACAGAGGGCGCTATCAATCTGCAAAACGCGGTGGTTTCAGATTGACACCACTGTTCGTTGCAGTCTTATACCACTTTTCGTTTTGTATCATTTTGAAATTACCATATTCCAAAGGGCCCCGTAACGGACTGTCAATAGGTGTGTGCGAACTCATTCCAGCAAATGATTTTATACATCCAGCAGAAGACCCTAAAAGAGGTGCCAATGTGACGTATGTGCTACATAGGCACGTGCACCGAAGCGATATATTGCGGCCTGCATTGCTGAGTGTGCAATACACGCGGCAGGCACGTGAGAGAACGGGATTCGAACCCCACTCAGTCGGTTCTTTTTTGTCTCTCAGACAATCTTTTTCTAGAGCGCAGCTCTTACCGCTCATTCACACTGGAAGCGGATCCGCGTTCGCAAAAGCGGTTGCGAACGCGGTTCTATAAAGATCCAGTACAATTGCACGCGCACTTGATGTCATCGAGTGCGCGGGCAATTGTACTGAATCTTTGTACAACCGCGTTCGCAACCGCTTTGCGAACGCGGATCCGCTTCCAGTGTGAATGAGCGGTTAGGCGCCCGTTTCCGGCTTGAGCGGCGTCGCCGTCGGCGTAACCGCGCGGTGCATGACGGGTAAATTTCCCTGCTAAATTTAGTGGAAAATTTTCCCCGCTAAATCTAGCGGAAATATTTTCCCGCTAAATCTAGCGGAAAATGTTTCCCCGCTAAATCTAGCGGAAAATTTTCCCTGCTAAATCTAGCGGAAAATTTTCCCCGCTAAATCTAGCGGAAAATTTTCCCCGCTGAATTCAGCGGGAAAATTTTCCCCGCTAAATTCTAGCGGAAAATTTTCCCCGCTAAATCTAGCGCAAAAATTTTCCCGCCAAATCTAGCGGAAAATTTTCCCCGCTAAATCTAGCGGAAAATTTTCCCCGCTAAATCTAGCGGAAAATTTTCCTCGCTAAATCCAGCGGAAAATTTTCCCCGCTAAATCTCGCGGAAAATTTTCCCCGCTAAATCTAGCGGAAAATTTTCCCCCGCTAAATCTAGCGGATAATTTTTCTCCCGCTAAATCTAGCGGAAAATTTTCCCTCACTAAATTTAGCGGAAAATGTTCCCTGCTAATTCTAGCGGAACATTTTCTCTGCCCCCGCCCCTCGAGGTCACGTGACCCCCAGGCCACGTGACCCCCCCCCCCGAGGTCACGTGACCCCCCCCCGTGCCTTCCCTCTCCTCAAGAGCTGCGCTCTAATTCGGCGTTACAGGGAGCTGTAAACGGCTTTCATTTTTCCAGAACGTTCCAGCGCATTCTCGGCTGTCACCCTATGTACTCGTTCATGACATTCCTGAACGTACTTCTTATATAAATGCAGCGGTTACGCGCTGTTCGGGACAGTCGTTCTTTCACCCCCAATGCAGGATGTACCTTACCCATCTTGCGTAATTAAATCCACAAGTTCGCCTCCTTAAACGTTTATTAGCAGCTCTAAATCCGTCAAGCAATTTCCGTTCGAGACAATATACACGCGTTTGGTCGCTCGCATGGGCTACCTCTTTCCACAACACTGGTGTACTTTCCAGATAAAGGCAGCCCGCTGTTCTATAAATTTTCGGGTATGATCCGATACTTGACAGCAAAAATGATGCGCCCATATACCCACTGCCCGCTGAACGTAAACATGCCAGCTGGCAGTAAGTAAGGTGCCAGCTGAAAAAAAGCTGAGCATGGCGAGTCCCGAACATTCTATTATCGCTCCAAGGCCACTGAGATTGCTGAATGAGCCGACATGAATGCTGAGGAATGAGTCGCTAGGCAACAAGCGAGGGCTTTTTGGATTATTTTTACCTCGAAACAACACCGTGTGTTATTTTGAGGCCGACGTACACTTGGCGCTTACCACTTTTGCACGGCTCTTCTTTTTCTATATCCTCTCCACTCTTTATATTGCTCCAAGCTGGCTCTCCTTGCAGCGTAGGGAGGGAAGCACTAAGGGGATTATCTTCCCTGCGGAAAACTGAGCGTTATACGTCGGCCTATAAGCGGTCAGCGACCAGAGTCTATTCCATTACAAGATAACTGTCGTGATCAATTGTACATTTAACTACTACTTGTTAATCATCTTTTATTAAGGACTGGAATAAAGGTATTCAACAATCGCAATTTTATATACAGGCATTCAGTCAGTCAAAGGACCAATCAGAAATAAGTGTTGTGGCGCAAACTAGCTGGTGAATATTCATACTTATAAAACTCCGAGACAGGGTAAAAGGAATGGACAAACACAACGAAGTCTCAAAGCGCAGATCTTCGTTGTGTTTCTCCCTTCTTTTCCCCTGTCTTTGTTTTTTTATAAGAATGAGGCCAATCAATCTGGCCAACAAAACTCGTGCAGTAAATGACAAAATTTAAAAAGCGAAACAAAATGAATAACTCGACTACAACAATAGCTGGCTCAGTCGAAGATGGTGATAAGGCGTGATGTTTTTCATGATCTATTGTCTCGTACATTTTGCATTGCAGAAATATACTATTTCTTGAGTCTTGAAATTCATCGGACGTGCCTTGTAGACTGCTATGATTGGTTCTTGCATATCCTCCAAAGATCTGAAGAAAAGATAAATTTTTTTTACAACGTTTACAGACTCGATTAACGGGCTTTCCAATCGCTCCACGCGAAGTGTTGAAACACATGAAGCGTTGCAACGACGCATAATATTCGGAAAAGAAGGAAAGCGAACTCGGCGAACGGTGGCAGAGCAACGCAGATTGATTCGCAGCACGTCTCCACATCCAATCTCGTGGAAACATGCGGGCGCTCCAGCCTCGGCGCTTTCCTGTTGCGGACGTCGCTTGTGTAGCGCGTGAGAGCTTCCATTTTCCATTCCTGCCAGCGCCCCCCCCTCCCCCCTCTATCTCACCCTGCTTGCTACCCGACGTTTGCGATTCACCGAACTAGGACGCGAACTCGAGGAACCAGTGGTGCGCGACCCTCTCTCCACTGTCGCTTGTTGGCTGAGCCGCGCCATGTCGACGGTATATCGATCTTGCGTTGAGCAAAACTGCGAAAATCAGCTTTCATTTTATTATTGCTAAAAATAAATAGGCAAAACGTAGGGGATCTGCTTTTCAGGTGCGTCACTGCGGACTGCGTCGAAATGCAAAGTAGCTAGATTCCGTTTCACTGTACGTCCGAGCGTTGTTAATAATACACCACACACAAGTACAGATACACGTCATAAGAGCGGAAGTTCGCGGTGTATTCATTGCGGTCCATTGGATTAGCCGATGATAGCGCACACACAAAAAAGTTGACGAATGTGGTTACGCTGCGCTTTTGCCTCTGTTTGATTGTCTTCATTAGCATGTTGCGTTGTCTGCACTCGTATTTAGGTTGAAACGAAGTAGAGTCACTAGTAAACTTTCTTAGTGACTCTAGCGATAATATGTATTGTCTTCTCGGTAGGCTATATTCCGCTGATTACATTTCGGCGAACCTTACAGCATGTACCAAAACATCAAATATCCGCAGATTTTCAGTCAATTGAGGTGTCTTTCTCTTATTAAAGTTTTCTCCTACGTTTTGCCTGCTCAAGTTGTATCGTTGTCATAGCGACTGAATCTCAATAAGGCCGTTTTTTGATAAACTGGAGATCTTGTCATTTACTTAAAAGAAGCAAAACGAGGCTTTGAAAAATCACGACGTGCAATTCAATTATTAGTTCTAAGCGAACAAACGAAAAACAATATTGTAGCTAGCACCCAACTCCAAGTTGACTAAAAAAAAGAAATCATGGTTTCTTTGTTGTTTTTTTAGTTTCGATTTAGATATAGAACGAAGTCTTTCAGTGTTTGTATTTTACTGTGAGATGGGCATGTTACCAAATTAATTAGGCGTCTACCTATATTTGTGTGGTACGCAACTGTTTTTCACGATATTTTTCTTAATTACACAGGTTTTAAGCAAATTTCAGAAATTTAAAGCATGATATCAGCAAAAATTAATTTATTTTTTTACAAATATATTTTTTTATTAGAGTTGAGTAGCTTTTTTATCAAATTTATATTTTTCGTACATATCCCAGACCTAAAAGATCGCCGTCTTCTTTGGCATGCAATGACACCTACATTTTAAATGCTGCTCTAAATTTCGTCTCTCTTGCAATTATCTACCCCTCTAATGTCGTGCATTATCACGCTCATCTAGGCCTAGTACACCAACCATCAAACCTCTGGTTTGTTATCGTATTTTTATGTACTTCAGTTATTTCTTATTCGGCACCGAAACCCGCGGCTCCCACCAGATTTCTGCACACTTCAGGGAGGACACGACGGAGCCCTGTGCACTCTAAAACCCCATGTTCGAGCATCTCTCTGTCAATATGGCAAGCGACACATATGTGTTTATAACTTTATATTTAACTCTTTATATATTTGTTTTCCTTTTATGCTCCCACTCTCAACTTAAACAGTAAAGAGCTTCCCTCTGAATTATCGGACACCTTTTCCTTGCATCGTTAAATCTGATTTCTCTTGAATTTGTATCTCCCTCAATTTGATTTATACCTGTTTTACTTTCTTTTTCACTGAAACCTGTTTACTCAGTCCTCTCGCCACTATGTAGATATTTGAATGTCAGAATTAGAGCTTGTTTGGTTCATTATTTGTTTAATTTGTTTTTCGTGCACAATTTGCTTGTATAACTTCCCTGCCTACCGCGTATCCTTAATTTCAGCTAACCCTTGCTTAACCTTAAATTTAGTAATTGTCATTTTGTTGCCAAAAACAATCAGCCCGTGCGCTGCTGTACCCTTTCATTTGGTACGTTTCTATACGCTCCCAGTGACAATCTACTCACGCTCTTTTGTCGAATTTCCAATCATGATTTAAAATCCGATCTCATGATTAACAGCCCATTACCAAAAGAGAGAGCATGCACCATTTCACCCCTTCCCATACGCTGACTACTTTCTATCTACTATTTGGACACAGGACGTTGACTTTCATCATAAATTTATTTATTTCCTATTTTCTAAGTATTTTCTACGTTAAACACCTTTACTCCAAACTTGTCACTACTAAAGCCCAGCCCCAAGATGACCCCTTCCTTTCCACCTATCCCGGTTTGTTCCTGCAGAGTATTTAAGATATTTGGCATGATTGCAACATAGCCTCCTCTATACTGACAACGCCTGGCAGATCGCCACGAGACGCGGTCGCCGAAAGCATACCTCTACAAACCTCACTCATGAGGCCCTCACTACCCTCACTCACGCTCATCTTCACAGGTGAGGTGAGGGTGAGTGAGTTTCTGAACCAGGAAAATTCATGAGTGTGAGTGTGAGTGAGGGCCGTGAAGGCCGTGAGGGCCGCGAAGGCCGTGAGGGCGGTGAGTGCGTGAGGGGTATGAGGGGCCATGAGTGCGTGAGGGCCATGAGTGCGTGAGGGGAGTGAGGGCGGTGAGTGCGTGAGGGGTGTGAGGGCCATGAGTGCGTGAGGGGCGTGAGGGGCGTGAGGGGTGTGAGGGCCGTGAGGGCCACGAGGGTGGTGAGTGCGTGAGGCCCCCTACAGACGGAGCAACTTTCTCAGCAATTTTGGTGTTGATGGCGGGTTGTTCCCTAGCTTTCTCTTAATCGACAGGAATTGCTGAGATCGGGTCCGGCTCGAATAAGCGAGCAACTCGGAGCAGTTCGAGAACGTTTGAAGATGCTGCATCCAGTCAGAGACGCGATATTTTCACGTGATACCTCGTGCCGGTGGCGATGACAACAAAAAAATTGGTTATTGTTTAAATTGATCGTTTTTGGAAATAAACTGTTTCAGAAAAATGCATTAGTATTCTTAACGAGATTTAAATGCATAAAAACACGTTTATTGTGCGTAATTGTGTGTCACAATAGTGCAATAAAAATAAAATGTCATGATGATGATGGCAAATTGCAGCAATTGTTTGCTGCGTGTGAACGCGGGCGGCCCGTGTTGCTGGTGTTGCGACGTCAAGTTTCTGGGCGAAATTGCCCCATCTGAAGCGGGCCTGAGTGGCGTGAGGGCCATGAGTGCGTGAGGGGCGTGAGGGGTATGAGTGCGTGCGGGCCGTGAGGGCGGTGAGTGCGTGAGGGGTGTGAGGGCCATGAGTGCGTGAGGGGCGTGAGGGCGGTGAGTGGCGTGAGGGCCATCAGTGCGTGAGGGGTGTGAGGGCGGTGAGT
Source organism: Ixodes ricinus (assembly GCA_037355805.1). Classification (NCBI taxonomy): domain Eukaryota; kingdom Metazoa; phylum Arthropoda; class Arachnida; order Ixodida; family Ixodidae; genus Ixodes; species Ixodes ricinus. The sequence goes on along the minus strand of JAZHYW010006045.1, from coordinate 8,784 downwards.
GCGTGAGGGCGGTGAGTGGCGTGAGGGCCGTGAGGGTGTTGAGTGCGTGAGGGGCTTCAGGGCTATGAGTGAGTGAGGGCGGTGAGTGGCGTGAGGCCCATTATTGCGTGAGGGGCGTGAAGGCGGTGAGGGGTGTGAGGGCCATGAGCGCGTGAGGGCGGTGAGGGGCGTGAGGGCCATGAGTGCGTGAGGGGCGTGAGGGCCGTGAGGGCCGTGAGGTTCAGTGAGGGTGAGTGAAGGGCTGAAGGTGAATGTGACTGTGAGGATGAGGGTGAGTGAGGGGCTGAAGGTGAGTGTAGCTGTGGGGTGAGGGTGAGTAAGGGGTTTAGGTGAGTGTGGCTGTGAGGGTGAGGGTGAGTGAGGGCGACCTAAAATGCCGACCTCTGGCCGAAAGTGAAAAGGTAGAGCGGCAGACAACGGATGAGCTGTTGATGATGATGATGATGATGCGGCTACTTCCCTTTGAATCGGGAGGACTCAAACAAGGTTTGTGCCCAAGCCTGGGAGCGTAGGTGTCTTAATGCTCCCTGAGGTGGATCTTCTGCCACCAGTCCTCCAGTCTCCTTTTCGTTTCTGCAACAAGCCTTTTTGTGTCGTTGGAGGCTACCTTCAGCCCCGTAGCTGGGCAGACTGCTATGGATTTTCCGATTTCACTGTCAGTGAAGCCCAACGCTTCAGCGAGCGCTAAGGGTCTCGGACGCCTTGGGTCATTGTCCTGTGACCGGGACGGCTTGAGTCTCGCGCAGTCTAGCACAATGTGCTCCACCGTTTCGTCGCTTACCCCACACACCCTACACATAGTTGACGTAACAGTGGTGTCAAAACGACGCCTATAGGACAGCGTCCGCAGTGCCCCGGCACGTGCCTCGAACAAGAAGCGGCTACCCAGGCTGTTGTCGTACAGCCGGACTTCCGAGGCGATGGTTATTTTGTTGGCGAGGTACACCCCCAGCGTCGATTTCGTTTGGGCGTCTTGGAGTCATTGTTGGGTCTCGCAGTCTCGGACCCTCTTCCTAACTTCCGACGTCCACTCCGTCTCCGTCGACGCATCAACAGGTTCCGAGAAGAAGCCGTACTTGTGTTGAAGGTGATAGAGGCGCTTCTGCCAGCGGGTCCGCAGCCCAGTCAAGTTGGTGTATATAAACAGTCTCTTCGCCCAACGGCATCTATCCATAAGTCGAAGGCGTCCGTCATACGCTATCTTGCTTGAAGCCTCCCTAGCCTCAAAAGAGGACCAGCCCAGGTCACCCTGCACTGCCTCGTTGGCGACCGCTCCATGGCAGCCCAGTGCCTGGCGTCCTACGTCTCTCTGCCTCCGCTCCATATTGGCGCGGACATCTCCTGGGACACACACCACTGCATTTGCAAATGTTAGTCCGGGTACCATTACTGCTTTCCACAGTTCCCGCGAAACGATGAACCTGTTGCAACTCCAGAGGCTTCGCTTACGGAGAATGCTGGCTCCTCGTAGGGCTGCTTGGCGGAGATGGGTGTGATGGCCTTGCAGGTAGTCTGTGTCATTCGATTATTGTGATGCCCAAGTACTTGTACTTGGGCATCACTACACTTGAGCATCACCGTTACATAACTGTGAGTTATGTAACGGGCGCTCTGCTGCGGCGAGACGCCGAAACACACTTCTCTCGAGCGATTGAATGTGCGCTCGTGCTTTTCGCGTTCCTCGCTCTGCCGCTTCTTTTCTTGTCGGGTTTGAAAACCATGTTTCGGGTCCTCGCCGCTGCAAAAGCTGTGCGCTGAATACCAAGTACCCCGAGAAATGCTCTCTGCTACCAGATCCTCGCGTTCTAAATCTGCTGACGGGGACTCTATGGCTCCGTCGTCGAACTGCCAGTCTATGTGTGTATAGAAGAGGCTATGATTGCAATATACTATGCGCCTTGTGAATGTGTGCCCTCTGCTGAACGCTGTGTAGCCTCTGCAAAGGCGGACGCAAGCGCTAGCTCCTTGCGTTTGATTACGCCATGGTTGGACGTGCTCTCGTGCAGCGGGAGCAAAAGTCGGATTTCCTCGCTGGTGCAACTTGCACGTTACGCGGTGTCGGTCGCCGAATGTCCTCGTGCGGTCTCGACCCCTTTTCGAACAGTCAACCATGTTTTGGGGAACAAGGAACCTTTTTGTGATATTGTCAAACGCAGATTAAGAAGCAACCCCACCCTTGGTTAGCGTGATTCTAAACCAACAGATGGAAATAAGATCGCCTTCCAGACCTGTACATCAATGCAAGAAATCCTGTGTGGTGGTGCTTCGATACAGCGTGGCATTTTTATATATCCTGAAATTTACACCCCTGGGCGTTTGCTTGTTTTTTCGCTGTGTGGGCTTTCTGTGCAGCGCGCATGGCTGCGCCAGTTCTCGTGCAAGGGAGCCAGTTGCCTACGCTCCGAGGCTTCTCAGCAAATGTGGTCAGAACGAATGAGCGAATCGTTGAGAGTTGATGACGAGACACATAAACGACAAAACGAACGACGCGTGTAAAAATGTAATATTGCTTGTGCGTAATTAATACACCGAGGTTTTCGAAGGCCATATCCCCATATTAAAGGCGATCAAATTTATATGACGGGCCGGCTCTTTTGTCGTGGGTGTGTTTGGCTCTTTACGGATTTCCAGAAAAAAGTGATGACGTGATAGACGTGAGTTTCGAAAATATTAGCTTGAGGAATTAAATACCACAAAAATTAAAACAAATCAACTTTTTTTTGTGAAGGTGTCCAATTTAGGTAACCTGATGTTTATTTTGACCAAAACCATATGAGAGTGAATACTAGCAAATGACACCCAGGTGTAGGTATTGAGTTTGGTAAACCAAAAGTAGGACTAATGCGAGAGTTTTACGATTAATAAAGTAATACGTAGATCAAAAAATTCATTCACAGCCTTAAATGATAACAATTAATTTTATTACGAATACAGTGATAAATTCAGTGACTGGCCAGGCAAAAAATCTGGGCGTGTGGATAGCTTTTGTATAGAGTTTAATCGATGTAACAGTCCTAATTTGGTGATCTTTTCGCCCAAGCAGTGGTTTGCAAAATATTTATAAAATATGGAAAGGGTGGAGCGTGTCGTTGTATAAAATATGGTGTAAGTGCGCACATCGCATGCTGGTTAAGACTGAAACAGCGCTACATTTCACACTAGCTTTGTGCGTATCTAAACCCGGTGAATCGAAAATCAAAGTTTGTTCACATATACTGCTCAGGCCGTGATGTTTCGGAATGTTCATAGTACTTCCTTGCCTCTAGATTTCTGTCCTTATTTGTGAGAACAGAAAGAAGAAAATATTATAACTCTAAGTTGATAGAAAAACTCCACATGCTGAAATCTACCAGTAATCTCGGCGCCCATTATGAGTATTCACTGCATACCAAGGGTCGTGTGCTGACACCGAGTTTTTTTTTTCCAGGCGTCATTTCATGCAATCACAGTTCTTCTTGGCAAACAACATTGTTTACCCAAGCAAACGACCACATGTGGAGTTTAAAATATTCGGTCTTGATTGTTACACACAAGGCGGGTAGGATAGTTTTTTTTTTGCAATCCGCGAAATATATTTTTCTTGGTTATTTTGGTCTCCAATGCATGTCACACACAAAAGAGCACGAGCTAGATTAAAGCTGGAAACGAAAACAATAATGATAAGCGAGTGTGTTGTCACGTGAAAACTGAAGAATTGCACATATGCAAAAGGTGAGCTTTGTTCTACCAAATACTTTACCAGTAAAGTATTTCATTTTGCTGTTCGAGCGAAGCGGAACCTACAAGCGAGAGCATGCTGCCCTGAATTACTTTATGAGTGAACGAGCGCACGTGCTCGGTAGAGCCGTTCAAAGCATGAAGCTAGCTTTTATAGCTTTTGATACGCTCAGACCTTAATTCATTTAGGCGTGACGTGCTTTCGCATTTAAAAGAAAATTGTAATTAACCATAATATTTCTTTTTTTTTAGATAAGTGCTCCAGTGTTTTCGTTTTGTTTTGTTTTTTGTCTTTTGCATTAACGTGCCATTTCTATATACATTTCCCCACAAGTCCGCCAACTATACCCTGCTTCATCATAACTTAGAACCACATATTCAAAGATGTAAACAAAAAAATAACAAAAAAGTGAAACACGAACACACATTAAAATAAAATCTCACGGCTCATTCAAAATTAGTCGTGAGTTTATCGAACAGCAGAAGTTTCGTACGGCGACAATGTTACCCGTTGTATATTAGAAATTTAGCCAGTGCAGTAAAAGTGTTAGCTCGGGGTCTTTAACGTGCATCGCGCAGTAGGGACACACGATCGCACGCCAGTACGATGCAGATGAGCGATTGAACCTAGAGTCCCTGCAAGTTTTGCAGCGTGAACTCCGTGCTTTGAATGGAGCTCGCGCTCGCGCATATCTCCACATGCTCTGATCTGTGGTGCGCCGACATACTCGGCCAATGATCCCCCACCACACTTGGTTTAGCCTAGAGTCACTAAATAAGCTACGCTTTCAGAGTACCGCATTCCTTTTCTTTGGCATTTTGCCAACAATGCAGTCGCTCTATTCAACAATATTCTGGTTCGCTGCGGCATCATTGGACAGCGGCAGTCACGTGAGTCGCTATCATCATCACCGCGTTGTTTCAACGTCACCATCTTGGGTCCAGCGATCCTCTGCCTCCTGTTGTTTACTGTTTACTGCGCACGCACGCTGAAATCCGTCGCCCAGCACGCGCGTTTTCCGTGTTACGTCGATATACGAACAACACGACCTTAATTCGCTGCCACAGCTGCGGCTGCGGCAGCTGGCGCAGGCGACGGCTGCAGCTTGGCTTGGCTCGGCTAGAGTCACTCCTCCATCTGCGCGAGGACCAAAGATAGCCGCGCCTGACGCGCTTCAGACGCGTAGTTTGGGAGTTTCGGTACTCTGAAAGCGTAGCTTTATTTAGTAACTCTAGTTTAGCCTAGAGCCACTAAATGAGATACGCTTAGGGATTGGCGGCTTTTCCCCGATATTCTTGTGGGCGCCGCCGTCTTTGCGCTTTGTACAAAGCAGACGCAACTGCCGATCGTCATGATTTAAAAGTGTGACTTCCCCAGCATTAGTTTCGGTGTTAGGAAGGTCATGTAATATATTGTTTTGCTTTGTCGCAAACAGTGTAAACATTTGTAGAGGACGGAAAAACGATGAAAGGCGTTTCCTGTGATTTCAGATACAGCTTCAGATAACTTAAAACCATGAATTTGAGCACCAATATTCATAACTGTCATTACTCTCGAGCGTAGCTTATTTAGTAGCTCTATACTCTGTTTCACCTTATGATGTACCGCAGGAAAGGCAAGAAGCTCGAGCTCCTTGCTCCAGGGCACATTTCGGCGGCACAACGCTCTCGTGCGTCAAGAGTGCTCCAATGCTGTGAGCTCGAGCTTCTAGGCTTCTCTGCTGTGCAACATAAGGTGAAACAGGAGTATAGTTTAGCCCGACCACACGGGCACGGAAAGAGAACGAACTGCATGACCTCGCGCTCTCGGTGCTACTTGAGTGGCTTCATCCGCCCGTAGCGTTAGCTGCGCTCTGATCTAAGGTAAAGCGAAGCGAATATTCAGATCTTGGGTTTTGACAAGCCAACCCAACAAAAATCATCTGCCCCAGCCAAAAAAACAAAAAATATCGGGTTTATTTTGACCAATTCGAGATTCTTTGACGTGCAACTTGAATCTCAGATTGAGGTATGTCATATTCTGGGCACTTCGGTCGGTATTCAAACCCGGAAAATAGAGATTCATAGGTTAGCGTGTTGGCTCAAAGCCACTGAGATGTTTTGATATTTTGTGTTTTGTTTTATTATCATTGCCATGTAAAAACCACAAAGGTGGTTGTGAAACGAATTATTGTCGAACGATTCGGACAAGCACAGTTTGATTGCGAAAATGATTTCTGCAATTGATAAAAACATTTATTTCTTTTTGCATACCTGGCTGAATCCCAGATGGCGGAATCGCTTTCATGTCACCCATTTCATTTGGACCGCGTTAGACATGTCTACGGACGCACAGTAGAACGCGCGCAAAAGCAGCTATGGTTCACCCGCAGCCGCGCACTTGTTGTTGTGACATCTCTGGCTATCTTACTGCGGGCATCCAGGCACCTGACACCCTAACATCTGGCGCTCCTTCTGTCTTTCACGTGGGGTTCCTAGCGGCATATGACGGCACATGCACATCAAGCTATTCTTGAACACGTTTCGCCAGCGGTATTATATATTAAGAAACTGCTACGTCCTGTAACTGAATGGGGGAACTTTGTGGTATAATAACATTCTTCACGTGTAAAATATCGATATCGAATCTCTGTAAAATCGAATGTTGAAGGTTGCCTCGTAATTTAATATCTCGTAATTTTGATGAGTTAACGTAATTCCTTTTTGATAACATACTAAATTTATACGATTTTAAACAATTTTTTTAAAGTATGCATTGTCTATACATGTCGTTGATTACTTTTCTACTTCATTACGTCAAAAAGACCGTTTACCTAAATTATCGTGGACGATGGAACGTAATAACCAGAGAAATATATGTTTTATTAAAATGTGGGGTCTATTAAAAGATGAATACAAAACTACCTACTCAAAATAATTGTAATATTGACACATTAAAATACAGTTGAATACAATTATTTAATTTGACATTAATTTTATTACTCTAGGCTACATATAAAAAAGTTATAAACAGTCACAGAAGGACTAAAACGTCATGCACGGTGGGGTCGCACATAAAGAAACGCATAGCATGTCTCTTGCGTTCACGCATCATATATCGTGATTCGTTCTTCTGCGCTGCTTTCGGCTAATACCAGGATTGCAATGACTCATTTAGTAAAATGCTCGCGACGACTCACGACGCCCGGCGCTTGTTAAGACTTCAGTGAGTATGGTGTCTCTGGGTGGAGCTAAAATAAATTTCCAAGGTTCATGTCATTGATTAGCAGAGCGAGAAAACTCAAAGAGGCTCATTGCGGTGTCATCGCCAATGGCATTCGAGTGTCGGAGCTTCTGCTAGGGGGAGCCTCTAGTGTGAAGTTCCACTTGTTTGTTTTTGGAGGGGGTGTATTTATATTATTTTCTGCCTTCGGGTAAAACGTTCATGACGGAAGTCCAAGAGACTAAAGGTCCGTTCGGACACTTGCCACTTCCTAGAACCGAGTGCCTGGAAACCTTTTGAAATATCTTACGACGGGAGGACACACTGGCACCACCTATCTGGTAGCAGGGGAACACTTGGCGGTCCCGTACATTTTATATTTTTTTTCGCGACTCATTAGTTCTTGACTTGAAACATTTTTGTCAGTGTTACAAATGAACATGTTTTGTTAGTATAGTACGCAGATCCGACTTCGCAAATACCGCCAAGCCTTCGCTCTAGTTAAATGCAGTTCTATAGGGTCGCCGCATAGATGGCGCCAGCGCGTCAATGTATTCTCTCGTCGTAGGAGAATTTTATAGGTTTAAAGCGCTCGGTTCTAAGGAGTCCACTCTTATTCTCTACAGCTACAAAATTTTTATGGGGTAATGAGGTTTGAAAGACCACCCTTTGTCTTGAACGAGCCGGAGGACGAGCCGTGAAGGCTGTTAGGACTTCCTAGGGACATTCATCTAGTCCCAATTACGCCAAGAGAACAAAGCGCATGGTGAAAGCAGCAATTTGGGAAAACACAATGATATTTTATTCTTATTCGTAATGATCTTGTCTTCTGTCAAACTGGAAGTCCAGCGCAATTAAAATAAAAGACGGGTTCACGTCGTGTGGCTGGGCAGCGCCGCGTTTTGGATGGGAAATAAGAGCCTCCTTTGTTTCCCGAATTTGCCCGTTTCTCTGTCATTGTCCTTCACACAAAAGGTGATTTGCATGACGAAGGCACTTTGATGACAATCCTTCTGGCAAAGTTAATTCTAGAAAGATTGTTCAGAAGATGATGCTATCCTTAAGTGTAGTTTTGTTCATAAAGAGAGACTTGAACAAAAGCGGTATCCCGTGCAGCAACAATTCACAACTTCCTTTATGCTCGTTAATGAGGAAATTGCGACGGTCCTGGTTTAATATTAAATACACACGAGAGGCCCCTGCAACTGGCTTATGATCTTAAAAGTAAGGCCTTGTAATTTTCAAACAAAATGAATTGGAGTTGGGTCCGTGGGAGATAATATAATGCTAAGTGGTTACGACCGCAGGTGTCGTGCAACACAATTTTTAGCACTTGTTCACGGCTCTTTTAATTCGTTAACTAGACAATTTATTTGTATATTTAGAAATATAGTATTAATAAAACTATCTCATCATAGTGGGTCTGCTCAGAAAATTTGTGGAACCAAAATCATCTTTCACACTGACCTACTATTAGGTGAACTTTATGATGCTAGAACACCACAGCCGTTTGTAATTCCAGTCTTGTATATCTCAAGGAAAGTAAGTATATTATCAAAACAATCGTTTATAAACGTGCATCTTGTTAATACTCGTGAATGATCGAATGGTGAAAACCCAGCCGATAACGCGTTTGAATTGTTAGCGCATTTGAACTGCAAGGCTGCTGTTTATTGTATTATATACACTTTTCCAAACCTATCAGGACTTCCTGTCGACTGCAGCGACTGAAGTTTGAAACACATTCTCCATGAACCTATCAAAAATTGAACCATTCTTAGAACATGCAAATATCGTACGAGACAATATTCTAAAGACGGTTGGTTTCTTTGAAATCAATGATTTTGCTGAAATAAATTGCAATG
>JAZHYW010006044.1:0-28989 GCA_037355805.1 Ixodes ricinus | reverse complement strand
TGAAATAAAAAATAAAATAAATAAATAAAACATTGCAAACATTTCGATTATCATATCAGTTTTCTGGGTGTCATTCTCGTGCAGAAAATTACAAAATATCACCAAGCACACATTCAACAGGCGCTGCTCACAAACACTTCCTGTTACAGAAACAAAAAGTTGATGGACAATAAGTAGAGCCCCTAGAGACATCCGGATCAGGCGAACGACGTCTTATCTTATAAACGTTCTGGCAAATAGCCGACTAACTGCTCCGTCCCGTAGCGCGAAATGGAACCGTTCGAGCATGTGAGGCCCCTCGCTCAAGGCACAAATCGCTGCTGGACTGGGGACAACTCAGCAATTTTGCTTGTGCAACAATTTATGGTCTTCCCTTCCTCAAGAAAAATACATCAAATTCTTACTCATTGACTCATCCCATCAGTGACTGTTTCAACAGTGACCTATGACATATGCATCCTCATGCAAAAATTTGACGATAAGCTATACTCGGTTTTTCGGTAGGAAAGTATTCCAAATACTAAATTAGCCGCATATAGATACAATTTACAAATCCTTTGCCTGATATGTAAGTAAACACGAAATATATTATACTCAACGTATTTTAAGCGCGTATTTAAATTCCAGAGTTCGTTGTCTTTACTCGTAGGATTCACATTCAGATCAGTTCCAAAAATACCATTATTGTCGACACCGGTTATAATGAAGTCACCGGGAATCAGAAATCACTTTGCTATATCCGCTTCCTCGTTATATCTGGACTCATAAAAAGACCCCCCCCCTCCAAAACCAAGAAAAATAAACAAAGAAAGTAACACGTTTGTTACGGGTACATGTTTATCGTGCCTGCAGAAAGCGGTCCAGGCTTCCTCTCACGAGCTCTCTAGAAGATCGGAGCCGCTTTTCGCCAACTGCGAGAAACTCCGATCCAAAAAAGATCTTGCGAGGCCGCCGTGGAGGACGTGGGCGGTGGACGGCATTCTTCACGTTTATTCGCACTTCGATGAGAATGGCACGCTTCTGTTTCAAGGAGATTGCCTTCGACTTCCCCGTTGAGGTGCCGGCGGTGCCGGGACCTTCCATCGTTGAGTGTTGATGACTCGCCGAATCGGTGCTTGGGCGAAGCTGAGACTTCACGCAAGAGCGACCACACCTAACCAGCGATGCCCACATGGAACACGAAGCAGAAAAAGAAGCGCGCACGGCACCGAGCACCGAGTTCGCGCTCAAGCTCGTCTTTCGTCGGTAGAGAGAGCCTAGATTTAAGAGCGGGGCACCTGCTCGATCGGGGTAATGTGGTTTGTGGGCCGTGTTTGCAAAACGAGTTGCAGCCTGCAAGGAGTCAAAACTGAAAAGCGTTCACCTTCTGCAAACGCGTCCGCCTCTCCGCCCAGTTTTCTCGCCACAACGGTCACGTGACAACAAAATGCAGCCGTACTTAAAGCAGCCATAAAAGGCAGAAGCCTCCTGGGCGTCTGTCTTTAATGGCAGAACACCCAGGAGACGTCTGCCATTGAATTGCAAATGATCTCAATAGTTGAGTTACTTCCTCTCTTAAATACAGGCTCTCTCCGTCATCTCCGCCGAATAGTTCTTGCTATATAGAGTTCCTGTATAGAGTGTATTCACTGGCCGCCATATTTGAGGTTACTGTTTGAGCGCATGCTCAGAACGAGCTCTACATTAATAGGCTGCCAAGACCGGCAATCTTGATGGTGCGGTGCACGTTGCAAAATAACTGTGAGACAGCCATCAGCACGTGCTCAGCATTAACGCACTGAATATGGCCGCCAGTGAATACACCCTATAGGCTCCCCTACGGGAGCCAGAGTTACGCGTTCTGATTTGCACGTGCCGCCGCGCCGCCTATTCGCCGAGATCCGATCACGTGAGGATCAGGATCAAGTGCCGTGCAGGAAAGTAGACGTTGCACGCGCCCCGGCGTACGTTCTCCTGGTTTGAGGGCGCCGCGTGCCTCGAACGCGCGGCGCCGCTATTCGCCGAATTCAGTCACGTGACGAGTGAGATCAACATGCCGTGCGGAAAGACGGCGCTACAGGGATGTACGCGACACTCTGGCTCCCGCCGGGACCTATAGACGCTTTACACACCCTCCAGATTGCAGCCGCCATTGCTGACCTTCTCTTGAACTACCGAAATACCGAGCCACTAAAACGGGCGTTGACGAGTCTCCGCAAAGTCCAAGGCTGGGGAAAATACACAATAGTCTGAAATGACAATAACAAGGCCTGCCATGGTAATAATGAAGTGAGCGAAATAAAGGGAAACAAAACCTGAAGGTCGTTTATGGCGGCTCCCGTGCTCAGCTGCTGCAGAGCGTCCATACAAGAACTCTATTGCCATAGTGCTCCGAACGCCCGTATCGGCATACCACGACGGCTTCAATGCGGGCGATGCGGAAAAGCCGCTTCACACAAAAGGAGGGGAGACGACGACGATGCAGAGGCTGCCGCCGGCGGCCACTTTGCAGCGTCGTCTGCGGCCCGTTCAGGATGGCTGCTCGGCCGCGGCAGCAAATTGCGGCGTTCTGAGACTTATTAAGCTTTCCAAATTTTATTATTTTTTTTAATTATTACAAAATTTCTCTTCGCTCTATCCGTGGGAGCCGCTCAATTTCCTTCGCTAAAACATACTTTAATGCGTTGAAAAAATGCAAACGGCAAAGGGAAATCGTGATCGCTCCGCTGTAGCTCACTATTTCGCTATAACCGACTTCGTTATAACCGGTCTCGACGGTATATGTATTAACGAGTTTCGCGTCATAATTAACAGTCAAAATATGCGATTCTTTTTTTGCATTATTATTATTTGAGTGAAGAACGAAACCAAATTCGGAGTAGAACCAAGCAACGCCAAATTTGCCAGAATATATTAACAAATAATACAGAACCGCCAAACGTCAAACTAAATTATCCATAAAATATTTATCCTTCTCAGCACATCAGGCTATGTGAAGTGTCATGTTCTCACTACGACTAACGTGTTACTGATAAAACAGGGAAGCAGACGATCGGTGACATCGAAAGAAACAAAAACTCTTACAAGGCGTGTTCCCTACGGAGAACTGGAGATGTCTTCGGTACAAACCGACAATTACGTACGTGCCTCACGCACACCAACCGCTCAAACAACTCTCTCACGCGACACACAGCGTCGTACAATGGACACGAAATTACAGGTGAACGATTGTTTTGCGGTTGGTCACGAACAGTATACATGCTGGACGAGTGTGGTCGATTTCTACCCCGCCATATTCTTGCCTTGAGCCTTCCCAGTCCAAGTGATAATACGGCTGAGTCTCTAGTTTCACAACTGCGTTGCTGCGGGAAGGCAGTCAAACCTAACTTACATCGAGAAACATGCGTCACCTTAAACTTGTTGTGATATTTTTGACCACGGCTATACTTATCGCGCATACTCGACATCCTGGAGTAAAACCCTTTCTTCGCTCCTGGGTTCAAGACGGCGACGATGTGGCGTTGGTTTCTTGCAAAGGCTTCTGGAACGAAGACGACGTGTTCTGGAAACGAACACTACCCTGGAAAGTTACAGCGTGGCGGGACATGGACAGAGGCTTGCCCGATTTGGTGACACGGAATAGGATGTATAACGTTAAAACAACCCTGGTCGTGCCAGCCCTGCATACCGGAATCGGTCAGTGCATCCAGAAGGCGGAAGGAAGCGATGTCTTCAAATATATGGTAAACTGGATTTTCCTGAAGAAAAAGGAAGACTGTGAAAAGGCAAAGTTCGAAGACCACCTCGCTGTTTTTATAAGTTTTGCTGTGTTGTGTTTGAGCGAAATGAAAGTCTCTAAGGTGTTGTGGGCTGCAAGTCCGAATAACACGCTGATTCAAGAATTGAAACATAAAACAATGTCGAGTGTGTTCCCTGAGGACATGCCCCGGTCTCTGTCAGGAGAAATTATGACCATCGGTTTTGTTAACAACACTAAAGTGATTCCGTTAAACAAAATGCCGTTTCTTGGGCACATTCTTGGCTTGTTGAGGCTTACAAACGTTACCATTGTTTTTCAAAGCTTTGTCTCCCAAAACGAACTGATAGAAAGAGGCATGTTGAGTGGTATGGTTGATGTATATTTAGACAGAATAGCTATGCTTGATTTCGGACTTCCGTTTTTCGATTATCCGGATGTCATATTTTACATGCATCCAACGTTTTACGCAAGAGCAAACGCCACCCGTGTGCTTTCTTTTTACGACGTGTTTGTAGATTCCTCAATCACTGTTACGCTGTTAATTCTGACGCCCAGTGTTTGTTTGTTAACTCTGTGCATTATGGACTACGCGGAGTTCAACGGGCGCATTTTCCGTAACCTTTCCAGTACTGTCCTGTTTTTCTTGGCGTCCTTCTACGCCACATCTTCGGATATTCCTATAACTACAAAGTGGAAAGGGACACGGAGGATAGTGTTTGCCGCCTGGCTTTTGGGAATATTTTCAATCTCTGTCTACTTCCGCGGTCAGTTAATATCTTTATTGAGTGCTAACGTTCCTGCAAATGTTTTGGACACACTCGAAGAATTAGATCACGCTCTGGACAAAGATATCGTAGCCCCCTGTGCCGCAAGAAAGTCAATGTACCACTACTTTCTAGATATGAGGCTATTCAATCAATCTGTGTTTCGGAAATTGCACGGTTCTGTCGAATTCGATGCCCTAAGAAAAAAACTTATTAGAGCGTACGAAAAACACGCAAAGAGGGCTTGATAACGGATAGCTTTGAGAGTTGCATTCTGTGTGCGTCAAGAACCGACCGCGCTTGTTTCGCGCATGAAACTGCTTCATGCGCTGTAAAATCTATCTGCCCTGATGTGAAGGCTTTCAGGGAACCTTTCCTTCATATACTAATGACATTGCCCGTTAGAAAAAACTTCCGGCTGAAGAGAGCATATCAAACATTTTTGCAGAGTGTCCGAGAGTCAGCGTTAATGCTACAACCGCTCAGAATATCACTGTGTGTATGCAGCCGAACAAGGGCAACCACTACCTGGCGTTGTTTTTGAGCTACGTTGGACATTTCGATTTTACGCAATTATGTTGACCGGTACAGTAATGGTATTTGTTCTCGAAATTTTGTGGCCTCATCTATCACATGTCGCGGTCAGGTTTGTTCCTATTTTTCGATTGTAACATTGAGAAATATATACAATGTTGTTTATTTTCAGATTCAAAACTCTACTTAATAGTGCGCATGCTTGGGATCGTTAAGTTCAGCTAACAGGCAAGGTCTTCACCCTCTTGGTGTGCACTCTCTTCTGTATAGCAATTGCGTATTATCTGTGTATTTTATGTTGCTGGAAGTTGCACTCAATAAATACAAAATAGTGGAAAACCCCGTGGTTTATAATTCTGCTTCTGGCATGAGTTTGCTTTTTTCGATTTCACTGAGCAAAATGTGTATATGTGCCTATGAAATCGAACCAAATATATGATCCAAATATCTGTGTGTGTGTGTGTGTGTGTGTGTGTGTGTGTGTGTGTGTGTGCATGCGCGCGCGCGTACGTGTCTGTCTGTTTTGCGTGTGCGTGGGCGAGTGTCTGTTTGTGTCCATGTGTGCGTGCGCGTGCGCGCGCGTGTGTGTATGTTTATGTGGGGTGTGCGTGTGTGTGAGTGTGTATAGTTCATTCCGTGGAAGTAAAATAACCGTCCATCACTTCGCTGTTTTATAGAAATACAAAAAATGAAAGAACAAATAAAGATATATCACTGTAAAGGAAAACTAATAAACTACTCTAAAAACCCACGGAATATCGCAAGGGTCACCAAGTCAGAAAACAACATAGAAAAAACTGCCAAAATAAAAAAGCATAAGCATTAAAACGCTCTAGCTAACTTATCATACTAAACATATGAAGACGAATCTGCGACAAAATTTTCACTAAGATACTTTCCTGGAGCTTCTTAGATTAAATGGTCAGTTAGTCTACACCATCAGGGCAGAACTTTTTGTGGCATGTGGAAGAAGGTGAAGTTTTATAGATATCCGAGTGAACGGTTTTTAGAAGGTGACATAAAAGAAGAGGGGACAGGTTTGTGAGAGCACTGACAGAAGATGTGCCAAATGCGGGAAGATGAAAATGGGTAACAAGTGACGAACGTCGAAGAACTAAAGTCCCTTACACATCTTGTATGTGTATTCAGTGGCCTACTGAATATGATTGGAAATACGTAAACAGTGAAAGCACTCGATAGCAAAGAGGCTTAACTAAAGGTCGTCGTCAACGGAGCTGATTATCTCGCACCCGGGCTCTAACTTTTCTAATGTTTTCTGAATCACTCATTCCGTGGGGCTTTGCACTTATATCAAGCTTTTTTTCACTCACTCGCGAAAAAAGCAGCGTGGAATCACATTATTCACTGAACAAGTGAAATGAACATGGCTTATTTGTCGGGTGCATTGTGGTATAATACTAAATGCTTATTGATGAGGCATCATGTCCTAAAATGTTTACAAATAAGCTAGTAACACGAAATTTTATATCACGCGATTGTGTTTGCTGTATTTTTCAAAGTCTATGTAAATGAGCCTGTTTCAAGTTTCTACATAGAGTTTTAGTTAACTAGTGTCAAGACTTAAAAAACGTTGGAGCACTGTACGCGTCTCGAACCAATGAGTTTAGTGATCACGGTCCTATTAAGAAAACCTAGACATTTTTGCGGTGCCCCAATTAGTGATGTGTCGTGGGGTTTGCACCACGAAGAAATGCCATAGACTGGCAGCGCATCGTTTTCTGACTTTCGATCGGAGCCTGTTAACTTAAAGCGGGCAAAGCTTCGGGAAATGGACCTCTGTAACTACATAACACTGATTCAACTGGCTGGCAACATACAAAAAGCAGAAGGGTTACACCTTCATGTGTTCTTCAGTGCCAAAATCCGAAAGGACGTTTGCCTGTTTCGTGCCATCGTTATGAGCGAAGGACCCGGCAGCACCAAGTGGCGGCCTACCTTCAAAGACTCCTGTCTAGTTGAAGTCTCACCGATCCTTTTCTTGTCCGCAACTCTGAGGCAGTGGTTGGATCATTGAGTTTTGAGAGGTACAGCAATCATGGTGTTTTCAGTGTGGATGTTGAAGATCTTTTCTATTCCCTTCCGCACCATTCCTTGCTAGCCTCGGTTCAGTCATGTATTGAGGTTAACGGTGAGCTCCCCTTCCGAAACGCTACCTGCACACCTATGGAAAGCTTTCTAGAGCTTTTAATGTTCTATCTCAAATCAATGTCCATTGGGTGGAAGTACGCCCTTTTGCTAAAATTCGGCATAAGTATAGGGTCTTGTGTTGCCCTCATTCTTAGTGGCATTTTTTGGTCAAGGGTAGATGATGCCATTCACATTGCAGTTAGCCCTTTTCCGGTACGAAAAGTTTTTAGATATGTCGATGATTTTTTGATTGTGTATGAGAAAGATGCAGAGAGTGACATTGTAAACCAGGTGTTGCAGACCTTCGTTAGGTGTGGCTTAGGCCTTTAGTTCACTTTCGAACAACCCAAGAATGGCGCCTTGCAATTTTTGGATCTTTCATTATCTGTCCAGCCCAATCACTTCTGCTGGTCCTTCTCTGGTGGTCCTGCTGGTCAAAGAAAGGCATTCTTCCGTACACGTCCTCCCATTCAAAGGTCGTAAAAGAGGCTATAGCCTTGACCTTCATTTTAGGATTGGCCCTGTTTAAGTCCGGTTACCATGCGGTCAAGGAGAGTTGTGGGTCTCAGCCTGAACGCCTAAAGGCGTCTGGGTTCCCTCGCAAGTGCTCGTTGAGGTCTTGGGGTCCCTGGTACAGAAGGTGAAGGGGATTAACAAAGACAGACCTCATTTACAGAGGAAGCGCCCGGTAGTGGTTCCATACCTTCATAAAATTTCCCACCATTTAAAACAAGTTGCCAGCAGGTACGAGGTCCCGGTGGTGTTTTCTGCTCCCTACAAGATAGCCAAGATCTGTTCTAAAGTGGGTTCTGTTATTAACAATCACTCAACACCAGGGTGCCAGAAGCGTCACAAGCACCAGTTTGTTCCCTGCTCAGAGGGTGTTGTGTACAGGATCCCCTTAACGTGTCGTGGTTGTTATGTTGGACAGACTGGACGATGTCTTAATGACCTACTCCGTGAACATTTCTATTCACTTCACACCACCGTGCGAGGCCTCCTGCCCTTACACTGCCTCACCTGTCAGTGCTCACCAACTTTTTCGGACACAAACAATATATAGGACGATATCGAGATCGGCAAACTAGAGAAATTTTAGAAGCCTACAACATCCAAAAATCAGGCCAGCGGTGAGTGAGTCAGCCTTCACTATCTTTGATTGACAAGGAGGTAGACTTCCTAGCCAGTGCGTGCAAGTGATCTTGGCCGGCCTGTACTTTATGCAAATGTCTTTTTTGTTGTTTTTCTTTCTTCGTTAGTGATGAATTTTTCTCCTCTTTTTTTTCTCCTCTTTAATAAAGTATCCGTTTTTTATTTCCTCTTTTTACCTTGGTGGGTGCGCGCAGGCTTCATGTCTGAAGCTTCCTCTTTCTCTTTCTTTCACAATAAATAGGTTGGGAGTCAGCGCTCTTTCCTGTCTTCTAATAGAGAGTTTCAGTATTGCGTATAAGAGCAAACGCAAGCCCCCTACGTTAGCCTTAGCGCTGCGTCCTCCACACTGCGCATGAGCCATACGTACGTACTGCAACGAGCTATGCGTACGTACGCTCGCTATCGCTTTTTGTGAGCGTACGTATCTGTCCCCTGCGTGCCATTCTCGTTGCTCTCGTCGCTCACGGTAAAGCGCGAGACTACGCAACACCAGTGGAAGTGCTACGCCCGTTGTACGGGTTCGCTTCACTATTGACTCCGTAAGTGTGACGTCATGGGTCCAAACAAACCGTTGCTAGGGTCGTTGTTATGGACGAATACATGTGGCTCGGTTTCGCTACGAAAACTCGACCATTCAAAAATCAGGAGTAGGATTTAAACTTCTAAAAATCACAGATATAGAAAGCTTGAATGTCATATATGTTTCGACAGAAGTGTGCCGGTAATCGCTCGTTTCTGAAATATTTACGACTGCAACTTCCGGTCCTCAAGATGCCTTCAGCAGACGACGAATGCAAGAAGTATGCCGTCTGCCGCACGCCGGCCGTCCAAGTGGGGCCGTCGTTTGCATCGTGTGAATAAAGACGATATTCTGACATCGCAATTGTTTGAAATATAATGAGTTTCATACACTCTTAAGATTTCATAGTGGGGTGCGATGCAAAATATGGTTTATCGAAAGTCCGGGCGTCGATCGAGATGATAGTCTGCTAAAAGATCGCATTGCACCCGCGAGAAAAGCACTTCAGGCGAACGGTTGAGATCCCAAATTTTGTTTGCGGACTCGCGCTATGCGAGGGTGCTTCGTATACCTGGTTGTAACCATCGCGTGGAGAGAGATTCTTGCAGTTTCTTCAGATTTCCGCAAGACCCCAAAGCGCGAAAGAACTGGATAAAAAACATAAGGTGAGTCTATTACAGACTGTGCTCGCATCGCGGGTTCGATGAAGATCTTCACCAAAAGAGCACATCCACGGAATTTGATGTATACCAAGGGGGAAAAAAGCAAAATACTGCGAAATCGCGATAGACATGCAATTCTTTAATAACCTGACAACCACAATAATAAAATAATAATAACAAACGACTTACCTCGACGGCGTACGATTTGTTTCTCATGGTGGCCTGCACTACGCCGGTAATGCACTTCAGGTCGTCGTCGTAACTGATCTGCGTGACGTGGTTTGATTTTACTGCATTTTCACCCCTCGTAACTAAGCTGGGTTGTTCACAGGAAAAAAAACGCACATTGCGGAGGCCTCTACGGCCACGGCAATCCACTTGTTTTTGTCGCTTGTTTACCGACGCATTTCAATGAAGACGCCCGCTGCAACAGAGGCCAGCAAATCTATCGTGTCGTCTGCTACCAAAGCAAAGCGGAGTGTAAGACTTCAGAAATGGCTTTCATCGTTGCAATATGACACTGAGACGACAAGAACATCTTCATAATTAGATATCAAGAAGTTAGGTTGCTTACAAAAAATTATTTACTTACTTGTAAGCAAAAATCTAGCCTCATGTGGAGTCTCCATGCATTAGTCCATAGCAACGTCCCTAGCAACGGTTTGTTTGGACCCAAACGCCATGTTGTGACGTCATCACTTACGGGGTCAATTGAAGATGACCTCAACCTTGTGGAAGAAAGAGAAAGAAGACGGGAAAAAAGGTCGAGGCTCGTGGCGGGCGAGGACACGCGGAGTTCGGAGCTGGAGACAGACGAAAGAGCCGGTGCCGAGCAAGGCCTCCAACTGAAGACCCGGACCACTAGACAGCCTTGGCCCTCCTCTCCATCGGACTCTGAACTTAAGTACAGATAAAACCTTTTTCCAATGGTAGCGCTTCACCGTGCGACTTCCTCGGAGCGAGTGGAACTCGGCCTGATCGGGCGGTATTGACAGGTGACCCACCACCTCCTCAAAGAAATCAACGCGACGAACCCTTTCGAGTGCCCACAAAGATGGGTGTCGGTAGCCAAGAACGTTGGCGACGCCGTCGAACCCAAAACGGTGTTTACCGTGCGGTCGGTACGCGAGCGGTGCGACCTATTGTTTGCATACTTCCAAGCAAATGACGAGGCCAACATACGATAGTAGGGATCCCACAACACACTAAAGCGAACCATAGATCAAACTGCTGGTAGCACCGCCTATAAAAAAAAAGGCCAAACACGTTCACAACAGGCAACTGGAAAGAGATTCACGCACTTCGTTGCAAAGCGAGGAGATTCGCGGTGTTAAAATGGCTTGACCGAATACCCGCCTGGGATTGTTCGAGGCAGTTCGCAGGAGCACATCTAGATGGCGCTGTAAGTCTTTACGTGTCGTTACGTATGCGTTTGCCTTCCGCTATACTAAAAGTGCGCGTTCAACGCGCTCCGTAACGTTACGTCGACAGCTAGCGTGCGTTGTACGCAGTGTTGACGCAAGGGTCTTTACGCTATTCTAAAACTCTCTATTTTCTCTCTCCTGTGCGTGTGCGCTGTTTTAGGTATGTCTTCATTGCTGTCCGATCCAAGCACTTCAATGTTGTTTTTTTGTTCAAATTTTTTTGTTTTTTTTTAAGATATAAGGTAGAGTAACTGGATAGTTTGCTTGTGCCAAGCAGTCTTTACTACCAAGGCGGTGAATATGCATATAACTAGGCAAGTTAGTTTTGTTTTCACTGAAGTTTCGCACACATCATGGTTTGTTGAACAGTGAAGGCGAACACAAAGTGAGAATTGGCAGTGCAATCATTAAAAGCGATCAGTAAATGCATACCCCCGAACGCTATTAAAAGAAAACAAGACGGTCCAGAAACCTTACAAGGCTACATACAACGTTCGCGTCGAGTCCCTAGAATAATATTAAAATACACAAGGCACCCCGTAACTCTGAAGCATCGCTAGAGCTAGCAGAGATCCTACTGTAAAGTCCGAATTAATATGCTTGATGCACACCAAGAAATAAGAAAAAACAGCGTGCGTTTTATGATTTCTCCATTCTGACCTGTTATCAAGCAAGGTACAAACAATGCCTGCAAACACACGCGGTGCATCCTTCAACACAAGATACAAATTTCACCGAAAGCAGTCGGCACGATACAGGAAACAGCTCGACAAACGTCTTCGTGCTTCCCATTACGTGGGCTAGAACTGAGTTGAGAAAACGTATTTATTTAATGCCGTGCATGGCTGCTCTAGCTCTGAACAGGGATCTCTAAACTCCGGCCCGCGGGCCAGATCCTCCGGCCGACCCGCGGCTGACCACGGTCGCTTCCAATGAAGCTCGACCCCCAGTCGCTTTCAGCAAACCCGCTGCTACCGGCGCAAAAAGAAATGCATGTAAAAAAACAGCGTCGCAACGCGCTCCAAATGCGCAAACAAATACACCAGAAAAACTGCATCGTAACGCGGGTCCTCTCGCCATAATGTTAATTGAACATTGTCATCAACAGCATCACCATTCTACGCCCCCTGCTTCGTATCTCTGTACTTTGCGTTCTTATGCACATTGTGCTTAGTGTCCTGTGTAACAACTATGTCAGCATTAGTTTTGTCATTCTCATTATTTCACACTGCTCGAATGTGCCAAAATTCCCATGCACCTTGATTTATGCCTAAGGAGTTTTCCTGGTCACAAGTAGAGTGCCTTCATGTGCGTTTCGCATAGAGTGAAGCCAACTGCCTGTTTCCCTTTCCCACACCCTCTTCCACCGCCATTTTGTTCCTCATTGTTTCCCCGTGCGCCGGAAAGTGGCCTTTGTGTCCATCGCCGAGGGGGAAAATGCTAATCCTGCCTCCGTGGGTTCCACAACGCTGCTCCAAGCTTGTGAGATAAGGTGCTTGTTTCCGGGAGGGTTATAAGCCCCAAGGATTATCGCCGAGAACCAAAATGGCTGCTGGTTTGTCGGCGAGTGGTATTACAAAGGGTGGCATCACCCTAGCAAAGCGCACATGAAGGCTCCCTAGTCACAAGTGTTGTGCAATGTCAAAGATCGCTCAATATTGTATTTCAAATTTGTATATGCACTCATCCGACGTAGATATCTGCAATACTTACTTCCAGCATTCATTTTTGTGTTTACATGCGTGTCTAGGTTTATTGATTTAGCTTTTCCTTGTGTGTAATTACTTTATTCCCCGGCACTCGAAGCTGCGAGAGATCCCTAGCCCGGCCCGTTAGCCAAAAAGTTTGAAGAGCCTTCCCCTAGGGCTACCGCAGCGGCGGGGGAAGGGTAAATGCTAGGGGTGTGCGAATATTCGAAATTTCGAATACGAATCGAACATTTTCCTTATTCGAAACGTATTCGATTCGAAAATTGAATATTCGGAAGTTCCCGAATATTCGGCCAAAGCCGAATATTCGGGAAAAATGGCGAATATTCGCACAAACTCCGAATATTCGAGCAAGTAACGAATAAGCTGCCTGTCACGCATTCCTCTATGAATATGTTTATTCACTGAGGAAGGCGTATGATGCGTGCGCTATCGGTCTGCTCCGTTTCTATCTGTCCGATGTCAGCAAGACAAGATCAGTTTCGGTTTCTTTTTCACCAAGCCCTTTGTTGTGTGTCACTTTTATAGCAATATGTGATGTAATTGCGCGTTCTATAAATTGATACAATACAATAAACCTCGAGAGTGAAATATAAATATAAAATAAAGCTCGAGAGTGTTAGCTAATATACATGTTTGAAAATTAAAGAAAGAAAAAGCTGGGTGCGTGCAGAACGTTGCATTGCCATCGACAAAAACTCCTGCCACTCCCACGCAGTCAAAACTAGGGATGTCGCGAACCTTCCCAGGTTCGAATTCGACTATGTTCAACTTTTTCGAACTTTCAACGTGATGTTCGACAAAGGTTCGACTGAAGTTCAACTTTGTGTGCATGCACGAAAATTAAAAAGAAAAAAAAACTGGTTGATTCCATTAGGCGGAGGAAAAGTGCAATATTTGTTGGGTTTATTGGCATCACTGGTTCACATTAATAACTAATAAAAGCGTTAGAAGCGCATATTTTCGCTTTTATATGGTATAAACCTTGGTAACCATTCTACAAAATAAAAAATAAACTACCTTCAAAATTATTTGTTTCCTAAAATTCAAAATATTCATGTAGCATCCGGGCAACACTGTTCATCGAACTTCCTCAAACGTTATTGAAATTTCGCAAGTTTTCCGAGTGAAAGGGTCTCTACTGGCGGAAATGTTTTCACGGCGCGTAGGGAGCGCTTACTTTCTGAACACGTTGAGCAGTTAATTTTTCTACACGATAATTTGTAATGAATGAAATAGTAGAAGTATCTTTAGCCTGCTGCAGCCCAGTAAAATGCAGTTGCACTGATTTATATTAAAAAGGCAATAAAACCTGCAGTTACCTCTTGTTTTGCAATTTTTCATTACTAGACACATATTCGATATTCGATTCGATGTTCGAAGCCCGTTTTTTGTCTTATTCGTATTCGATTCGTATTCGAAAATTTCAATATTCGCACACCCCTAGTAAATGCCCGTATACACACAGCCCCGCCCGAAAGCGCCCGAGTGCACCCGACCGCGCTGCGATCGCAGGCAACCAGGTCACCCGCGCTAGCAAATCATGCACCCTGCTCCTTAAAGGGGTACTACAACGAAATTTCGGCGCTAATTTTTTGGACTGCATGAGTTCAAAAGAGCAGTATCACATGGAAAATACCAATATCTTGCTAAAAAAAGTCTCGAAAAGGAATTTTAAAACGAATTAAACGATTAGTCAAGAGCACCTGGTGGATGTCGCTAACGCCTCGTTTGTAATACTCGTCTAGGAACCTTGACAGCTAGTGACGGAGGTCGTCTCGCCTCCGGCCACGACGAAAGAAGGGGGAAGGAGGAACTCCCCTCTTCCCGAGAATCCCTTTGTGTGTCGCAGAAGTCACTATTGTGCCCCTACAAGATTATAGAAGATTAACCCGTCACTCAAAATTCGTACAAAAGCAGCCGCTTCGGTGGCTGGAACGACTAGGCCATCCTTTCGACGTCAGCCTCGCCGTAGCTTTGCTCGTCTTGAGACGACCTACGTCACGATTGCGCTGGGCCTTCTCCAAGCGCTTGCCAGAGTGGGCCGTTTATAACGAAAAATACAGCCACCAGGATCAAAATACAAACGTGCGATTGTCATTTACAGATACTGTGGATCATATTCAACCTATTTTTGAACACGACGGGAATATTTCAAATTTCGTTGAAGTGTCCCTTTAAAGGAACTGTCCGGTAAACGTTTGTGCTTCGGAAAACAACTAAATTATATTCTCATGGCCCTTCGGAATAACTTCCGCACAATATCGAAATATTTTCTCCTCCTCATAAGTAATACAATTTTAAACAAAGCTCAACTGGTCAGATTGCACCCCGAAACACACGGTGTTTCCGTTGGCACCAGCGGACGATATGACGTGACATCATGCAAAGAGAGCCACGGCAGCTCTAGTGCCACTAAATAAGCTACGCTTCAGAGTAACGACATTTGGCCATATTGTGTTTTAAAATCATGGCTGCCAGTTATCTGAAGCTTTATCTGAAATCACAGGAAACGCTTTTCTGCCTCCACTATTGTTCAAACAGTTCGTGACAGAGCAAAGCAATATTACGTGACCGTTCTAACACCGAATTTAATACTGAGGAAGTTGCACTTTTGAATCATGACGATTGGCAGTTGCATCTGCTCTGCATTCGAACCAAAATGGCGGCGCCCACAACAATGCCGGGGAACGGAGTGCCGATACTTTAAGCGCAGCTCATTTAGTGGCTTTAGACAGCTCTTTACTGAAGTATCACTACAACAACTTTGTTTTGAGAAAGACAAGATTCACGGTTTTGAGGGAAGCTCAGTCCCTCGACGACGATCTTTCTACACACCATCAAGCATGTTGACCAAAATTGGAAATAAGTCAACGCCAGCGACTCTGACGTTACCTTGCTTAATGTGACGTCACAATGTGACCAACTATGCGTATTTGCGAAATTTGGTGTAAAGTGGCATATTGATGTTCATAATTGATTTAACATATATTGAGGTGAATTTTAATAAAATAAATATCACATCTGACAATATTTCAGCCCACTCCACGTGCTAAAGTTGAGGCTTGGGCGAGTTGGTACTACATACTTCAGAACATGAAAACAGCGCAAAAAACGACGAGCCGGGTGAAGGAAGACACAGAAAGAACGCTGACTCGCAACTAATTTTATTGAACGCAACGGTGCAATATATACAAGCACAGTCGAGAACAAAAAGGAAGAGAATCAGCCTAAAACACAAAACAAAGAACGCAAAGAACAAAATACCGCCTCTAAAAAAAAAGCCATACAGAGGGCACGCGCTAAAACCAAGCTACGTGACCAGCGCAGAAACTTAGTAACTCCCGAATATCACTAGACAATCCCTTTGAATTGGATGCCACGCCTCATACGAAGCAGGAATGACCCGGCGATCGACCCGCTGGTCCACCGTCCGCGTAGAAGAAGCAGCAGAGCTGGTCCCACAGGAGTCGCACAGAAGGCGGCGGCTTGTCCTGCGGGATCACCCAGTCCTCAAAGGTGTTGGGTTGGTCTGCTACCGGGATGTTAGCCAAGACATCGAAGCGAGCCGCAGCGTGCTCGAGGCACTCCCAGATAACGTGCTGCGTCTTCGCAAGGGTGTTGCATGCTGTACAGTATCCCTGGTGCGGGTCATCTTGAAATATGCAGTTGCGCAGAGCGGGTGATGGTGGCGGTACGGTGGACGAAAGTCTGTGTCTTAATTGCGACTCACTCGTGCTGGCATTGTGGATATCATTGTGTTGTGCCTGTTGAAACTCGAGGCCGCAGTCTCAGGTTTCGGAGTATTTTATATCGCTCCTGCTTGGCGAGCGCGGCTCTTTCAGTGAGGTCCGCTTGAGTGTCGTCGGGTTCCGAGTGTAGATGATGGGTACGAGTAGCAGCCGAAGATTCGCTTAGTGCTGCACGTGCCTCGTTATGGGCCCATTCGCATCCCCGAATACCCGAGACGGCGGGTACCCAGGCGACACGGAGTTGAGTGTGGTGGCTTAAATGAAGGCGGTATCCTATGCCGAAGCGTTTGTGCACACGGTCGCACGCCTACTTGGATACGCGGCGGCACTCGAAGTAAGACTCTTGCGAGTCTGTGTAGATGGGGATGTTTGTGGTTGATGCTTCTGAGTAATTCTGTTCCGCATGTTAGACTGCTTGTAAAATGGCTTCTAACTCGGCTCCTTAATACCCACTCCTTTGTGAGCCAAGGGGACCATACGTTGGCGTAGGGTACGCTGACCCACGTAGCAGACGCTGGCGGTGCTTCCTGTGTAGCAACATAGCCGCTAGCAGCGTCCGTGAAGTAAACGACGTGACGCTGAGAGTTCAGGAAGGCAGCGTGACGTTCGTGCGCCTTGTCATGATAGGCTCATCGCTCTAGGTGCTTGGCGTGCACGCGTCAGGGTAAGGGAGCATCAGCTGTTAAGATTATGTGGCTTTGCCAGGGTGGTGGTGGGAGCGGCAGTGGTTGTGGTGCGGACGATGGCAGGCGCCGATCCCTTGGAGGACAATTTAGCCTGGCTCAGAACCCAACAGCCGAGTGAGCTTGGCAGACTTGAGTTGTTCAGCTCCATCCTCGGGCTTGTTGAGTTTTTTGTGAGCGAATAGGTCCGAGAGTCAGCAGTGCTTCGGAAGGCCGGTGATAAGCCGGATCACTTGCTTGTTGAGGTTCTCGACGGTGTCGCGTAGGCGTTGTGTTGGGGTAAGACGGCCTGAACGAGCTATCTGTTCTCTTAATCGCCTGTGCCCCACTTACGGTTAATGACTTGTCGTATCAAGTGAAGAATTTGGGTACCTTCTTACTTCACCCTACTGAGCCACGCTTTGCCGTCCTGGTCTACGAATACTCCGAGAATTCTCACTGTAAGCCTTCTACGCATAGTGATGCTCTTTGTTGTCAGGTTGTTAAGGGAGCGGATTTCGTCGGGGAGGTTTGGGGGCCAGAGGATACAATGTATGCAGTCTTCTCTAGAGAAACCGTCATTAAAACGCCGTCTAGAAAAAGATGAAGAGCGTCAAGGCCGCACTGTAGTGCCTGCCCTTAATCCCCAACGTTGCATGTCGTGGACTTGAGGGTTATGTCATCTGCGTAGATGTCAAAACGAAAATTTGGAATGGAGGTGAGACGCAACGGGAGGCGAGCCATAACCATATTTGAAAATGGTCGGTGAGAGCACCGCCCTTTGCTGCACTCCGACGTGGTTGATGGTTTCAGGTCTGACGTTGCTCCCAATCTTCGCTTAAGTGGGCTACAGAAAGTTTCGCGTTATTCGGGCTAGAGTGCTCCGGTAAAATGTTGAGCCCATGATTTGCCTTCGAATCTTTTTTTACGAAGTAATTGAAGTTTGAATGTTGGTCTGAAAGGCTGCGAGGTTCTACGGGAAACACCGAAGACGTGACGTCGAATGTCGAAATGTGACGCTGTACAGCTTCTTCCTGACGGATTACAAGACGTTTGTTTGTATGAAATAAATGCTCTAAAACCTTACGCCGGTAAAACAATAAAACAGTGCAAACTACTGAGTTTTTAGACTGCCTGGTAAACGTGCAAGTTATAGAACATGTGGGGTAATCACACTGGTGGACGCGGAAAACTTTGAATGATGATTTTGGCATAACTTACATTTGCCGTTTTCTCAACAGATGCTTTGAATTTATAGATAATAAATATCATACCAGAAGGAGCAAAGCCTGGATATTCCGGAAATATGTTTAGTTTAGGGTGCTAAAACATTGCCGGAGCTTTTAAAGCGACACAATCAGTTCCAGCAGCAACACTATCACCGTGGCGCTCAGAATCACCGCGTAACATCGAAAGAAGCCCCAAAGTTCGAATCGGACGCCTGGAGGATCCTGGACCTGCCCTGCTTCATACTCGCACCTAAAATGAGAACGGTTGTGTAAGAGAGAAGACTCGCGGACAGTCCCGAGAAAGTTCCCGAAAGCCTCCTTCAGGTGAAAGTTCTTCCGAACTGGAGTCGTCGTCATGTAATGATTGTAATGTTCCTTGAACACAGAGACGTCTAGGCTTACAGGTCTGACGGTGCACGATTTCGCCTCGTTCGTGAAGCAGACCCGATCGTTTCTTCTGGCGCAGAGAACGCAGTCTTCAAAGCTGCTTGCCACAAGGTTTTCTTCTTGGCCCTGTCTGAATGCTGTTATGAGTTGCTTCATGAGTGGGGAATAGGTTACATTCAGTTGGAGAGTCTTGACGGCGTTTGATTTTATTGGCGTGTCTCGTAGGATGTGGTGCAATGGCGTTTTATTAACAACGCAAGGAGCCACCGTACCGCTGTCCAAGGCCTGGCGCAGTTCTTCCAACGTATCCAAGACATTTTCTGGGACGTATGTACTCAGCCACGACGTCATCTGCCCTCGGAAGTAAGTGGACAGCGGGAGGATGCTCAGGAGCCAGATAGCATACACACTTCTTCGAAGACCCGCTCGTCGGCGCGTGTACGGGATCACAGATGATGTTGCATACAACGTGGCGAGCAAAAACAATCCCGTATCTGAGACGTTACGCAAAGTACCAAACTCCGTGCGGTCGATGAAGCACAGTATCAGAAGACAAAAGCAGAGTGATAAGAAAATTAGGACGATTGCCGTTGAGGAATGAGCAAAGACATCTCCGGGAGATAACAAACGAGTTGCGTTTGCATTGGCGTAAAACGTTGGATAGTCGTACATCAAAACTTTTGGAAAATCAAATAATCTCAAGAAGTAGTGAGTGTATATTTCCTTGTGCAAGAATACGTCGATCGAACCATCGGCCAATCCTTTTATGACTAGGTCCCGTAGAGTAGCATAGTGGTGAAAGTGAAGAGTCGTATTTGTGGCCTTCAGCAAACCTATAACATGCATCATAAGTGCGGAGTCGTTAAATGCGTCATAATATTTGTTGTTAATAAAGCCGATATGAATGTGCTGGCAAGAGAGACTCCGAGGTTTTCTCTGATCTTGAAAGGACCCAGGCACAGGCGCATTCCTTTCGTGGATCGAGGGTTTTTTGAGCGTCCTGTCTAAAACTCCGATCAATGGGGACCCCGGAAAAATTGAAGTTTCCGGCGCGAGAAACGGAAATTGTCTCCAAAATCTGCCGCTTTTTTCTTCGAAATAAGAGCTCAGAATTTCAAAGTCTTTGTATGATAAGAATATCCACTTCGCCATATATCTGGAAAGAGGATTTGCCTGTATTAACTTCAAACACATCGCTGTGCTGTTTCGTGAACTTGGAACCAGCACTGTTGT
Source organism: Ixodes ricinus (assembly GCA_037355805.1). Lineage (NCBI taxonomy): Eukaryota > Metazoa > Arthropoda > Arachnida > Ixodida > Ixodidae > Ixodes > Ixodes ricinus. Next base: position 9,074 of record JAZHYW010006044.1, on the reverse strand, counting down.
ATGCATGTTGTACACTCTGTTGGAAGCCAACAGGTCGGACAGCCCTTCTCGTTGTAAAACCATTTCGACGCCTTCAGAGGCAACTTCCTCATCCAAACCCGGTCAAGGTCGTCCCAGAAGCCCTTGCAAGAGACGTACACGACGTCAGTGTTGCCTTGGATTCGGGTACGAAGTATGGCTTCGACTTGCGAGGTATGAAGTTCACCGTCATGTTGCATCAAGGAGACCGAGAGGCCAGCAATGATCAACAGTAAAGCGCTCCTTTGGTAGCACATGGTGGTTTGGGAAAGCGGCTTATATCTGCACATTAATGCACCAGCCCGCGATGAAACTGGAGAACTGAACATAGAGGCAACCGTGACAACAACCGGAATAAAATAGATACAGTGCTCGTCGTCAACGTCTCACGCGATGTCAAGTTTACCTAAGTCATTTGGAAGTATAGATTGCGTGAGCTGCGCAACTTCCACATTGATGCGCCTATTTTGTTTTAAAATGGCAATACACGGCAGCGTTCTTGGCTTCGCGTCTCTTGAGAGTGTAATAAACTAGAATTTTCTCTGACGACCGTTGTGCCTTGTTTTGCTTATTTCGCTTTGAGACAAGTGTCTTAGAATGGAGAATGTTATTGACGTGGTGCGACGTGCGATAAAAAGGCAATATCTGCCCATCCGTTATTCACGCTGTCGTTACTGGCACGAGAAATGAACATAATCGAGCTTTTCGTCCCTCTATATATGAATTATTTAGAACTACGAATCAAAACAGTTCGCAGCAGTTCGAACAGCGATACGCGGAATGGGCCAATAAAAGTTTACGATGGGGGAAGCAGGATTTAAAGGCTTCTTCGTGTATTGATTTTATTTAGGCATTTTTAAAGACGACAATTGCACGTATATTATTTGTTAATAGTTGTGTGGCGTAAAGTATGTCTACAAAGTACTTGAAGTAAAGTACAAACTAATGGAGGGTCATTTACTTAAGTGCTGTAGTAAGTACACCGGGCGCAATGTACTTGAAGTAGAGTACTATAGATACAATATATTTTCAAACTAAAGTTCAAGTACTTTTGAACACAATCTTTCATGGTGCATTTCATATTCGCCTATGGAGTGTTTTGATAAAACTGTTGTGTATTGCCCCAGGGGTAATCGGGGCGTGCATCAGTAATTTTCGGAAATGGCGGAAATGGCCACAGCGTAGTTGTTTTAGTCTCGCTGACGAACTATTCCGCACTATTAGCTTATCAGGCGCTTATTTGTATCGGTCTTTTAACCGCCATTACTTCACTCATAGAAATTACCAGATGAGCGAGGCGTATTCTGCTTCCGTTTCTAGTGAGGGTAGATAATTCCTCCCGGTATTTCTCTAAAGTTGGCAAAGCATCATTCTCTGATACAAATTTAACAAGACCGAATGTGGGGAATTTATTCTGAAGACGAAAGTAGTATTTTCATCGGAATGTACCAGAAAAAATACTTTAAGTAAAGTACAGGCGCATATTCAGAGAATATACTTCAAGTAAATTACAACTTTTCTAAACCTATTTGAAGTAGTACTCTAAGTACAGTGTACTTAAAGTATTTTGTACTTAAGTACTTTAAGTACAATGTACTTAAAGTACTTCCCAACATTGAATAATGGTATAATCGTAATTGTGTTTCGTGTGCGAGTACTTTCAATGCTTTTCTTTTTCGTTAGGCGAAACAAATGTTGTTTTTGCTTTACAGGATATTTCCCTTAATTTATTTCCCACTCCACATATTTAATTATATTAAGGATAACTTGGAATGTTAAAACATTCTCTAACACATTTTTATCGAATAGGCCTGTTGCAAAATGTAGAGCGCCACGACAGCAGAGAATTTTGGGAACCCTCGGTACAGATCACGCGCTTCCTCGTTGCGCCTCCGCGACTGCGCGAGCGTCCCGGGAGCTACCGCAAGCAGCCGTTGCAGCCATCCGCCATCCCGCCCATCCGCCGAGTCGTACGTCGTTGGCGGCGTACCGTATCTGTGGCCGCGTAAAGGCATCGCGACAGGTGAACTTATTTGAATACGTTATTCGTCGTAACTTACCTTCACGTACTGAAATGTCGCCGAATCCACTTCTTTTGCACCGCAACCATGGCAGGTTTCGACCAGGTTCGACAAAGCGTTGGTGCAGCAGACGACAGAGCCGGTACAAAGGAGACTGATGAGAAAGGGGCAGCAGTTGGCTCGTCGCTCGTCCGACTCGGCTGCTCAAACGTTGTTGCCGTGGTAACCTGCGCCTGCTCGCGTATGCCACGTGGTAGCGGGAGGAGAGACGTTGGGAGGGGCGTACCGAAGACTCCCACTATTCGTCGCGCGGCGCGCGCGGGCTTTGGGATTTTTGAAAAGGGTCTATTTGCTCCATCGCATCCCGTCAAAATGTGCCTTTCTTAACATAACAGCGTTTAAAACGCAGTGTGTTCGGGCAGCCGCCGTTACAGCATAAGCAACAACACCACGCCTGCAAAAAAATCTAACAAAAGAAAGAAGACACCGCCATTAAGTAAGAAGGTAGTCCAAAATCAGTGCGAAACAAAAACTGCTTAGCTGCGTTCAATAATACTCTCGATACTTAAGAAATCAGGTATAAAATTGTCGGTACCAATATACTTGAAAATTCCTTATAAAGATCGCGGCTGGTTGAATCGAAAGGCTATCATATATGCTCCTAAGAAAACTATATGGTGGCTGTGCATCAAGGAGAATAAAAACATGGGTGGCAACTACATATATTATATCAGAAAAGAGTCTCAACCTCCGTCGCCATCTCACCTTTTTTTTTATTATAAGTGCACTCTAAACGCGTTAAATTGAGTGCGTTCGCATGATTACTTTATAAACTGAGATCGGTATGCTGATCTAGTTTAGCACCACTATAGCTAATTAGTTTTTCATTAACTATATAATTACTGGAAATAAACATATGGCTCTAATAAGAAACTTGCCCAGCGCCATAAGAAAACCACTAAGTCAATATGTTTTGGGAAGATCTGTAGCATGTGTAAAGCGCGTTGTTGCGCTAAAGGTACCACCTTGGCTACAGGCGCAAGGCTGGCGGTGCGAAAACACAAATAAAGGACGGAAGAACCGAGCGGGTGCATCGAAGTTGAAGACGTTCTTGGGACCCGAGAAGAAAAAAAAGGCTTGTGCACCAAATCTTTCTACAATTGATCGATTCAGACTCTTTCGATGGCACTCACCGGGCTTATAATTGAGGCCGTTTTGCTTATATTTTCCTAAATTAAAGTTGGTTAAAATTTAGTCAATTTTCCGACTTATCAGTCGCGACGATTAGCCCCTCTAATATGTCCCCCAAGGATATTTAATTAAAAAACAGCATACGTCTACAGGAAAACCTATATAAGGAAATAAACAGCAGACTTGACCAATTAGATAAGGTGATTAAAATGACCAGGCAAACTAGCAAAAGTTCGTTTGCGAGTTTAAGAAAAAAAACAGTTATTTTGCATGGTGAACTGTCGTGCAGTAGTCATGAGAGCAAATAACCGACGGCCATAAGCCTCGTACGAAGAACTCGACAGACGCACAAAGTCAGGCTAGAAAGACGAAGAAGAGATCACGAGTAAGGACATCACTGGAAGACCACGGCTCACGAACTCCAGGCGAGACAGATTCGCGGTGTCATCACGACGATACTATACCTCTTTCGTCCCTAAGCTGACAGTGCGGTGGGAGCTAAGAGCTCACCAGAACCAATCAACCTCTTTCCTCTGATCACCTGACCCGTTCCTCTCTCTGTGCGTGGGTATGAACGAGAGCGTGGTTACGTAGCGAAAGATAGACGTGTGACGATTCCAACGTACACGTATCTTCCACCGCACTGTCAGCTTAAGGATAAGCGTCTTATAGGCCAAAAGGTGACGGGCACATCACCAGTGAGATCAACACATTTTACAACCTGAGAGGGCAGGACAAACAGATCCCCAGCCGTCTTGCTCTTTCGTCATGCAAGGTCGAACCGCGAGCTTCGACCATTGTGAACGACAAACGACCATAATAAATATTTTATCCCAAATGCCTTGTCAAGGCGCCAGAACATGACGTGCGTATTTATGGCCTTGTTAAGTAGATGTACTTTTTGAAACAAAGAAAGACGGGAATCGAGCAAAGCAGGTGCCGCTCGCGGTATGCCTCGCTGCCTTCCTATGGAACTTTATTCTGGAATAAGCATATATATACTTATTCCAGAATATATCGCTCACGCGTTTGTTGAGAAAGTACACATTTTAGGAAGCTCGCGCCATCCCATTCCTTAACTGGAGTCGCTTCTGCCTAGCAAATACCCTGCCCCCTTGTCTGACAGCGCGCAATAACTTAGGCTCTTCGGGTGTTTGGGAACAATTTTCCTTGAGAGGAATGACCGGGAATACGTCAACTAGTGCTCTTGGTAGAATAGGATTAGTTTGCGTCCGAGGCGGAAGGAAAACGTTTCACGTGACGACTTCTTGTAAGAACCTTTTGTAAGAACGAGCTCCCATTGCCCGAGTTAACATACTGAGACGGACTATAACTTCTTCTAAATCAGGAAGACGTAAACATATCGCCCTTTAACTAAGGACCTTCACCGTTGAATGAACAGCGAAACCGGTGAGTCGACTGTCTTTTTATTCACATCCAAAAAACAAGCCATTCATCGTGTTTAACGCTTAAGGCATGTGCGCCAACAAACCGACTGTAATGTATGGTTCACTTCTTGGCGTATAAAGCTGTGACAGTGTAAACAGGAAGATCTGAGTTTCGGTACATATACTGTAAATACAATTAGCACTACCTAGTGCCTCAAAGTATTTAAAAGTAATGTAAAATTAATTTAATTACTTTTGAAAGTAATCGTAACGTAATGTCATTACTTTTAGTCTACGGTAATTTGTAACGTAACTTAATTACATTTTTGCACTTTTGGGGGAAGTAATTAGTAATGTAATTTAATTACTTTTTCAAGTAATTTTGTCATCTTGGACCTTGGTACTATGGCAAATTGTCTAAAACAAATCCTTTTTAAGAAGAACGGTGTCAAATTGTGGATAGTTCTGCAGCTTTTACGCATTCGTTCATCTTTTGAATTCTGGACACTCGCGCCTCGCCAAGGAACATCTTGATGACAACCCAGTTCCCAGCTAAAGGCAGAATATACAATTTAGAGCCCTCCAGCCCATCATGGTACTATCGCAAGTACTTGAAAACGAATCCTTTTTGAGAAAACCGGTCTCAAATGGTGGATGATTAAACTGCTTTCACAGATTCATTGATCTTTTGAAATTCAGGCACATGTGCCTCGCCGGGGAACTTTTGGAGGACGTCATAGTTCCCAGCTACAGACAAAGTATAATGTTTAGAGACCTCGAGCCCATCCTGGTACTATGGCAAGTACTCCGGAATGAATTCGTTTTTAGAAAAGCAGTCCCAAAGTGGGGAGGTTCCGCTGATTTTAGCCACTCGTTCATCTTTGAAATTTGGGCACCTGCGCCTCACCAGGGAACTTTTTGAGGACAACCCAGCTAAAGGCGGAATGTAAAATGTAAAGTCCTCGAGCCCCCATCCTTGTACTATGCCAAATACTCAAAAACGAATCCTTTTCGAAAAAAACTAGTCTCAAAGTTGGGATCGTTCGGCTGTTTATAGGGATTCGTTCGTCTTTTGAAATTTGGGTACTCGCGCCTCACCCAGGAACTTTTTGACGTCGGCCGAAAAATTAACTGGTGATGAAATACAAAATGTGGGGCTCTCGGAAATAAGCTGCTACCATGGAAAATCATCTAAATTGAGCCATATTTGTTTAAACATTTCTCGAAGTGGACATGATTCGACTATTTTCAGGCATTCGTTCATTTCAAATTCAGGCACCGGCGCCTCTTCCAGGAACTTTTTTAGATCGGCGGAGTTCTTAACTGTTGATGAAATACACAATTTAAGGCTCTTGACTACAAGCTGCTGGTGTGGCAAATCCCCCAAATAAGCCATCTTTGAGAAAGATTTCTCGAATTGGACGTTGTTCGACCGTTTTCAGGCATTCGTTCATCATTTCAAAATCGAGCACCCGTGCCTCATCTAGGAACTTTCTGAGTTCGGCTAGATTTTAACTGGTGACGAAATGCAAGCCTTGAGGCTGCCGAAAGTAAGCCTCTGCTATTTCAAAATCTTGGGCTTCAGCCCTCTTTTCCAGGTTTTATTATTTTCTTGTGTTCAGGGCGATTGGGATAATTAAGTAATATAAATATTTAGTTCCTGCCTAAATATTACTTTTGACATCGGAATGTTAAGTCCACAAAAATGATCATGCTCATAAATCATTTATTCGCCGCAGTACTTCCATTCCTTGCAATAAAAAGTTCCTCTTATAATCATATAACAGTAATAATAAATAAAAATATTTTGAAAACATTCTTTTAAAATTTTATAGTAACGCAATACATACAAACAGCTGTTTTTGTTTTCTAGCCGTCGCGGTCAAGGGTTTTTGCACCTGTCTGGACCAATGAAGGTTCCTGCGCCGAAGTTCTGCTCGAGCACACCGTCCATCTGCTTCTAAAAAGGGGACTCGGAGTCGCAAGGGGTGTAACAGAGCTACGAGACGGGCGCGCCACAATCCTCACTACAAACTTCCCACAAGACCCACAGCACCTTACTAAAGGTACCTTAGTGGACCGCATCGAGGAACTTCAGGACTCAGCCGCCATCCCTGCAATATCGGAAGAACCTTCATCGCAGCCCCAGAGAACACCACCCTCGAAATTGGACATCGATCCGAAGCTTCATGCTACAGAAAGACGACGACTACTCGAACTCCTCGGCAAGTTCACTGAAAGCTTTGCCATCTTCTCAAGGGTGCGACAAATGACGGTAGCGAAGCACCGCATTGTTACCGATGACGACGCACTCCCTGCGCACCAGTCGCCGTACCGAGTCTCCTTAAAAGAAAGGAGGTCACTCAAGAACAAGTACAAGAAATGCTCAATGACGGCATCATCCAGCCTTCAGGCAGGCTGTGGGCGGCTCCAGTCATCCTTGTAAAGAAGAAGGATGGGACTCTGATGTTCTGTGTAGACTATCGTCGACTAAACGCAGTGACGAAGAACGACGTCGACACGCTGCCCCGAGTTTACGAGACCCTTGACCGACTGAGCCACACCCGATATTTTGTGTCGATGAACCTGAAGACTGGCTTTTGGCAGATCGAAGTCAACGAGCGAGACCGTGAGAAGAGGGCCTTCGTCACGCCCAAAGGATTGTACGAGTTTAAAGTAATGTATTTTGGACTTTGTACAGCACCCGCAACCTTTCAGCGTGACATGGACACGGTGCTAGCAGAGCTCCATGGTTTACCTATAGACGACGTCGTTGTATTTTCACGAGATTTCGACGAGCACCAGAGGCCCCTTCGAGCCATACTACAAGAGATCAAGACTGCTGGACTTACCCTCAAGCCGCCAAAATACCGTTTTCAATATGATGAACTGAAGTTTTTAGGCCCCGTCGTGAACAACGAAAGTATCTGCCCTGACCCCGAGAAGACGCGCGACGTAGCCGCATTTTCACCGCCGTCGGACAAGAAGGTCGTTAGAAGATTCCTGGGTCTCGGCCTACAATAGGCGCTTCGTTCAAGGTTTCGCCAAGCTTTTCTGCGCCGTTCACGCATCTCACAAATGACGATGTGAAGTTCCGATGAGGAGAAGAACAACAGCGGGCATTCGACAAGCCCAAGCGGAGACTCCAGAAACCACCGATCCTCGTCGATTTCGACCAGTTCGCAGAAACAGAAATCCACACCGTCGCGCAAGTAATATCGAACTTGGCGCGGCATTTGTCCAACCGCAGGAATGTACAGAGCGAGTAATCACTTACGCAAGTCGGACGCTGTCTAAGGCGGAGGGTAACTACTCAACGACAGAAAAAAATGCCTTGCTGTTGTCTGGACGATAACGAAGTGGCACATTGATACTTTAGACCCATGTTGTGGTAAAAAAACTATGTCCAAACTCCGGTCTAAAAACATGCGTTTCGTGCAAGGCTCGTCAAATTATGAGGCGCTGGAGAAATGCAGCATTCTGCGTTAAGTCCTTATTTCGAACTCTTTTTGTTCGCCTTCCGCCCATTGAAAAGCATGCGGGAAGGGCCTTAGAACGCACCTGGTATCGCTGCGCCGCAGCGTTCTTCCGCAACATGAAGTTCGTCTGCGTTCCTCGCCGTCACCATGGCAACGAACGCCGAATGAATGGAAGCACGCACGCTACCGCCGCGTGAAGCCAGCAACAGCTGACGCCATTTTACGAACGCCGTCTGCTAGCCAAAGCCGAACGCGGTATGTCAGATCAACCGCCTCCGCCGCCGCGCCGCAAGCAAAGACGACGAAGCTGAGACACGCCGACGGCGAATAGGCGAGCAACAGCACCGCAGAGACGACTACAACGGCGGCATTTATTGGGATCAAAGGCTGCTTTCGCCGATGCGCCGCTAGCAAAGACGACGACGCTGAGGCACGCCGACGGCGAATAGGCGAGCAACAGCACCGCGAGACGACTACAACGGCGGCATTTGTTGGAAGGCGCGAAATAAGCAAGAACAATTTTTATTTGAATCATAACACGCGATATCCAAGTTGGGGACCACATACCTTTGCTGGATCTTTCCTGTGAACTTTTTACAGAGGCACTGGGGTGCCGCGTACAGAACACAGCTCCGTTTGCAAAATATCGGGGCCCTGAAAGGGCCATTTAGACCGCTACCAGAACCTATAACTGACGTAACGAGCACTTGACCGGCGGTTGGATGCCCTTCAAACGGCGAAAGTAATAATTATTATTAAAAACTGCCGGATCTCCGCTGGAGACGTCGACGCACAGTGGAAGTGGTCGTCACGATAAAAAATCCTAAGGAAACAAAATAAATAGCCTAACGGTCGTCAGCGGCGTGCTGAGTCTCTCACCGGAAGTGCTTGAGTTATGCCCGGTCTTGGCATACGGTACGTGTTGTGCATTCGTTATTTTTGCTTTTTCTTTTCACCACCACGTCGAATTCTGACGC
>JAZHYW010006043.1:0-30008 GCA_037355805.1 Ixodes ricinus | reverse complement strand
TTCGCAGCTTGTCGTAAGGTAGCGGCTACGTTACTGATTGCTCGCTGTGTACTGCTTCGTTATTATTATTTTCTTATACGATGTGAAGTAGTTTGTTCTGTATGAACGCGGTTCGGAATCTTCTAGAAATGATGAGAGAACACTACATATTAGCAATACTCTTTTTATTACTACATAGTCCCTCCTCAGAAATATTTAATTAGTTTAACGTGGGTACAAAGCCACAGCCTTTGTTTTATTCGGAAGTTTAGATTTTTTTATTTTATGTTAATCAAGATAGGGACGTGTGTCCAGCCTTCAGGAAGATTATCTTCCCCAATAAAAATGTTTCTGGATCGAACAAAATATAATCGTTAGAAACCACATTTAATAGGTGTTTAAAAATGTTCGTTGCATTTTTTATTTATCTTTTACTGCACTTTCAAGTAATGCTACATTATAAAATTTAACATAAATTTTTTTGTAATTTGTAAAACTTTTGTGTTGGCACAAAATTAAAATAAAGAAGGATGAGAAGGTTGGCAACGTGGCGCAAGCTGCCGCCCGTTGCAAAGGGTATAGCCATCACCATCCATCAATCCATCCACACAGACCAAATCAACATTTGAGTAATTATTTCTGTGGAAAAGTGAAACGTTGAATGCAAAACAAATGTAAGGAATTCTTGAATATTCGTGCGAGTGATGTGGGCGGAAACGTGGTATTATTAGTTTTATATTATATAATATTATTCATTCTGGCACGAAGGCGATCACCACCACGGATCGTGACTAAAGGGGCATGAAAGTAGCTCTAATCAAGGATTTTTTTTTTGCAATAGGCATTTGTTTTAGTACATTTGTGCTAGAAAAGGCTGTAGTAATATTGGCGAAACCTTTTTAAAATATATTGTATTTGCTTGGGCGTTCTACAACGCTTTGCCAAGAATTGTCACAATGATTTTTTTATAACGCTTACTAGTTAACTTATGCATGACAGCATTGTATATAAAAAGGTATATTTTCAATATCTATAAACGCATATTATATATATATAGTTGTAGAAAAGCCAAAGAACCACATGTGAACTGTTTTTGGGCTTAGCTAGAATGAGAGAACCCTAACGAAAAGAGAAATGTTTTTTTATATATTTTTGTCGAATAAATATACCAAGACCTATACAAATCATATATAATATACTATATAGGTTCTTGCTGTTTTTTTGTATGTTTACTGTACACTTTTATATACTTTTTTCACTTGGGAAGCTACTGAATCTCAATGCAATTTGATGTTTGTGAAGATAAAAAGTTTTTTCGCGTTTGTGTGCCCTATACAATGTCTGACTTTCGAGCATTTGTTTTAGGAGGAACGCAAAGGAGGGCAGCTAGGAAAGAAGAAAAGAGTTTGTTGCGCAATTTTAATCCATCGAACAAACTCTGATATAATGCGGTCTAATCCTTATGATATTTACACAAGAGCTCGTGTCGCCGAAATTACCCGGCAATCACATACAAGGCTAACTACACTTTAAGCCAAATTTATGCTTGCCTCTAGCGCATGTGTCTGCTGATCGGTCAATTTCTAAACAAAAAGAATAATCAAAAGAAACAACCGAGGCTTTGCTTCGTGAAAGTGCGAGTTTGTGCCGTTTTGTCATTGGTTGTCATTTCGTTCATATATATGTTAATACACTGACGCTTCCGTTATTTTGAGCAGAATGCGTTTTTGATTCTTTCGTTTCTCTTTCTTACCAAGCTTTCGCATCAGTGCTGAATACACGTCGGCTGTAATAGAGACAGGCCCCCGTTCCCCGGTAGCGTCTCTCTCTTTATCTCTCTCTCTCTCTCTCTTTCTTTTTCTGTGAAAGCAATTATTTTTTCTTCTCGCTCTATTATCCGTCTCCCATGTTCATCGGTTACTCTCTTTTAATCCCTCGTCTTCAACGGCGGGAAACAGCAGCAGGGGACCGTTAGTCCCGCGGTCGGATGAGCGACAAATATTCTCATTACACGAGGCTTAACGCGTCCACCCTCGTCGTGTCTCAACCAATTTGTTGGCACGTTTTTTTTTCTTCTTTAGATCCGCCAGTTTATGTTTGTTTCTTTGCAATTTGAAAATGTTTACCACTCCTCTTATTGCTTCCAGCCGAGAGACGCGTGATCGCTACATAAAAAAACAAAGCATACATTTTTTTTCTTTTTATGCTGTCGGTATGAATCCCTGGTAATTAATTGCACGGAGCCTCGCGTTCTCCTCACTCGGCTGCTTGCTGGCGTGAAAGGGACGTCCGCTGTGCCACAACCGGCGCCAAACATTTCGCGGGACATTGCGCCGACATTTTCAGCGACAGGGCCTCGTTTTTGGACGTCCCCAGAGACCGCAATTGCAGTCGGCCACGCGGAGAAAGGGAGGAGTCGCTTTTCGAGAGCCCCAAATTCTTAAAATAAGAAGAAAAAAAAGAAGTGTAGGGAAAGTGTAAATTAAGTGGCTGGTCGTCCCTCAGCAGAGTTTTTTTTTTTTTTCTTCCTTGCCCAGTTTTAAACGATACGGAGCGAGGAAGTAGGAAATAACAATATTTTCATTTTTTTAACGTGTGATGTACGCCCGACCTGGAAGAATCCAATTAATTTATAGTGCTCAAGCGCTGTCTGATAAAAAACGCGCATAATGGATGTTGCTATTAAATATTGGTAATGAGGGTGATAACGATTGCGATTTGTCCTGCACTCAAAAAAACAGCTCTTTTCAGTTTTATATTTCTCTGTTTCCGTAATCTATATTTACGTAATACATAGGTGAAGCAAAATAATGTGTACTGTGAGAGCTACCATAAATTTGCAAGAATATGCGACGAACAACCGAGGAAGTTCGCTCGGCGGCACGTTCGCTTTACGCGCGGCTCAACAGCCACTATGCGCCGGGCTTAAAGGGGAGGGGGGGGGGTATGTTTCCTTTTTTTTTTGGCAGCCGAGAGCAGTCCCAATAATTGGGGTTGTGTGGCTATTTATACAGCGCTTAGTTGGTCAGCCATTTCAAAGTTGCGACGAGTCACTCGCGGTAGATGGGCAATTTAGCCAGTGCGGTACAACCGCTAGCCTGGGGTCTTTAACGTGCACCACGCAGTAGTGATACACGACCGCACGCCGGTATGATGCTCATCCAGATCGAAACGGGCAGGGGCGGGGATTGAGCCCAGGATCCCTGGGCTCTGCAGCGCGAGCTTTCGCTCCACGTGCTCCGAGCTGGTGTGCGCTAGACCACTCGGCCACCGATCCCCCAGAGCAGTCCCACGCTTTGTGCCTCATGTGTTCCTATCACCGTTTTACCGACTGCAAGCTGGCAGTTGCGCCACAACCGCAAAGTTCAGATAATTATCTGAAAATAAGTTTATGAAAAAAAAAAAAACCGGAGCAGGCAAAAATAAAAAAAATATTTATAGAAGCTTGTGTTGCAATTTAAGGCAAAACAAGGCCCTTAGAGAATCGAATAAAATACTCAATATCCCCATTTCGTTTTTTTTATATAGCCATGGATTGAAAGGTGACGCTGCTTTCATCACACAGATTATGCTGCGCTTTATTGGCACGAATGGTGAAACCCTCTTGCCGTGCGATCGTTACACCTTCCATTCGTAGCCACACATAGCCACGGGTTATGAAGCCGTTGCAGAGCGAAGAGATGGACAAAATGAATTTCTTTTTCGCTGCATACTTGTAGCATGAAGCTCCACAAGAAATTCATCGACGCCATTTTGTTTGAAAATTGTTCGGGGGAAACCATCCTCGTCGAAACGGCTGGTAACAAGTTCCTGATGTAATCGGACATCCACCGAAGTGATAAAATGTGCATGGGTGACGAACCATGCGTTTTGCGTCTCCATTTCTCTCTTTTTAGATGTGTTTCAGATTATCCAATTTATAATTTAAAAAAAACAAAAAAAACATGGATACAGATAAGGGATTGGGATGTGACCCCGGGTCTCTTCATAATTTTGTAGGTGTGTTATCCACAATGACTCAGCTAAACTGATTGGCGGTAATTTATCTGGCTTAAGAAGGCCCCGAAACGAATTGTATTCAATCACAGGTGATCGGGGGCACACATCGCCACGTAATTGATGCGGCATGTGCCTCGTGATCTACTTTCGTTCTATCAACCATTCTACTAGCATCGGCAGCCGCAAATAATTTTATTTTGCGTGAAACTTTACGGGCCACACGGGTATAATTTATTCATAAGCTCTTCATACAAGGCGTTTCTTTACTGAATGCCATTTGATAGTGTAAGAAGTATTCACTCATGCTTTGAGTGCACCGTGATCCTAGGTGTTTTGATATTTCTTAAAATATATATGGAACGAAGCCGGTCAAGACACTCGACCCATTTTTAAACAAAGAAGAGCTCGAAACTTTAATAATTTTTTTAAGGCGGAACAACAATACTTGAGAACAGAGAATGATAGATCAAGGAAGAAAGAAAAGAGATCACTTGGAAGATTTCGAGAACGACGCCCGGTATCGCGCCATTATAAAATAACAATAATATTAATTAAAAAAAAAGACGCGGACGAAAGTAGGAGGGCGAAGGGATGCCCTTAGAATAAAAGACGGTTGGCTGACAGTTGCATGACAATATTCGATAGAGCTGAATCGCGAGAATGGAGACATTATTTTCTAATGTCCTCGATGGGCCTGGGACGAGCAAACGGATTAAGAAAAGGGTCGACTCCTTATCGGGACGGAAATCACACACAAATCATTCTTCCAGGATAATGTCCCTTTGTTCGAGTACGTCGCCTGTGAAGCTCGTTCTAGATTTATAGCACACATCAATTCAATTTGTTGCTTTAGTTTTTTTGTTTCTTTTTTTGTAATGGCGTTTTTTTTCAATCTGCTTATTTTCGCGAGCAGCGCTCGTCAATTCGATTGATTACTTTTTTTTTGTAATGGCGGTCTTTGTCAATCTTCAATTTCGCGAGCTTTAGTAAAGGTTTATCACCGCCGAAAAACAGAAACGCACTCTATTTATTGATAAATGTTGGAGGTATGTTTGGAGTAAAAACAGGAACAACCATATGGTACTTTGCTTCGAAAGAAAAGAAGATATAAACAAGATATCAACTACCAGTATTCGCTATGTGTACGGAACCATTCAATATTCACATCGCGAAGATGGTGGCAGCGTCAGACATTTCTTAATTAATTTATAAATCAGTCGTTTCGCTCCTCTTGCCGACTAATCGCAATGAAAACACAAAAAAACATGCAAGATAAAGAAAAAAATTTTTTTCAATTTTTATACCTAATATTTGTGTACAGTCATGGTACAAAGTGTTTTTGGTCGAGTTCAGTACGTGCTATTTTTGAGCGCTTGTAAAACAAGTTTCTGGTATATTGTGCGAGTGATCCCAAGCTCGATTGTGATTTTGAACATATGGGGGATTGCGAGACGGAAGTCAGTGGAATCGTCCACAACTCCGGAAATCACAGAACATTTTACTAGCCCGCCACCATGTTTCCAGAAATGAGTATGAGCTGGCAGTTTATGAAGAGACGGTATATTTACCGATATTTATACACACAGATTAATGTGCGCACACTGATGCAAGTGTTTCTTTAAATTCTTTTCAGTACGCTCGAGACAAAACGAACGTTACATAGAGTTTAAACCCTGACACTAGGAAGTAAACTTGAGTATGAACTAGAAGGGACAAATTAAAGCTCCAGGCGCTGTCTGTCACCTTTCTTCTATCCCTTCTAATTGACCTTCAAGTTTCCTTCCGATACGTCGTCTCACCCAACGATGGACTAACGGCAAAAGCTACAGACTGCCAGATCCAAGGACGACCGACTTAAAAATTGTGTGGTATTTCGCTTCGATGCACGTGTCGGTGGTCGCGTCTCGGATAACTGATGGGGTGAGCGGACAGTGGTTCGAATCGAATAGCACTGAGTGACTTGACAATTTTACATTGCAAAGAAAGCCACGACATACAGGCTCTTTGCAGTGTCGAAACTATAGAAATGACGCCGCGCTTTTGGATTTGGAGCAGGATTCGTCCACACCTAATCAATGTTAAGCATGTCATATGGCGAATTCCACTGGGCGTTTTGGAGCGCGCCGGGATCAGTTGACCAGATCCGGAATGGAGCACACGATCCGAGCGGGGTCGCGCCGCCTACGGATCCCCTGTGGAACATGACCACTGCTCCGGGATCGGCGGATGCCTTCCCGTCATTCACCTGCCCGGGAATCCCCTTTCCGCGGCCGCCGCGGTCGTTTCGAAGACGTTTTCGCAATCGCGGCGCTAACACGTGTTCGACGCACGAGCGGCAGGAATGGCTCAGGAGCTTCTAGCAAAGATTGCCGGAATGCCCGTAGCGCGGCAGAGCCTTCTCTTCTCCTTCCTGGAAAACGAACCGGCTGTCGAGCCAAGGGGTAAGCAAGCGGCCATTACGAATTCTGAGGCGAGATGGGCGAGATCAGGCGAGATGCCCCGCGAGAAAGGAAGTCACGTGTGTGCGCCGAGGGTTGGCCCGGCTGGCTTCCGGTTGAATCCGCCGAAATCGTCGGAGCGACTTTTCTCGGATCCAGATCGAGATCTGGAGCGGGAGCTAATCCAAAACGACCAGTGGAACACGTCCGTCTCGATCCCGATCGCCCAGCGAAATAGGCTCGCTCCAGAAAAGTCGATCCCGGCGCGCTCCAAAACGACCAGTGGAATTCGCCAATAGTTTAGCGTGGAGCGTGATTGGACCTGGCGGCCCCTGGCTTTGGCCTTTAGTTCATCGTAAGATGAGACAAAGTATAGCCTCAGATTTAAACATCATGATTTATATGCACAACTCGCGTCTACTTTGAGCATTTTTCGTTATATAGGGGTTGGTATAGGAAGTAACAAGTAAGTAATTATTTTCTGCGATGTTAAAATTCTAGTTATATATGTATGTTTCCCAATATTACAATTTCTATGTTGTTGCGAAACGCGGTCGGGGATGGCGATCATCAAGCAAAATGCGTCTTCGATAAAGGCGATCAGAAGGATGAAGGTATTTTCACTCTGAAGTGGTGCTGGGAAGAAATCAATCGTGAAGCCTTTCTACTACCTACCAGGAACGAAGACTTTATACTGAACATCTACCCGTGCACTGAATGAGTTATGCCACACAATAAATGCTTACGTGGCCTGCTACAACATATACAATAATAAACAAAATATTATTCTAATCTTTTTTCAAAGATTACATGGACTGATTTTTTCACTTTGTGCTGGCGATCCGAAAAATGAAGGTGGCATCAAATACCATAAGCTGGGCGCGCGCGTAGAACTTATCATGGAGATGTTTCGTGGTGTTTGCTTTGACGTGGATATGACGAGCCAATTTGATAAAAAGAAGCGCAGGAGAACATTTGCGCAGGAGAACATTTCAATCATTCAATAAGCTGAGGGTCACTTCGTGTTTTGGGGGTTCAATTTCAAAATATTTTGTTGAAAAATAAAACCACGCAAAAACGCACGTGCTCTCCCCCCCCCCCCACACACACACACGCGCGCGCGTACGCACACACACACACACACATGCGCGCACACACGCACAAAAAGAAAACGAAAAATGATCCATTTCGATTGGAGCTCAAGACAAACAATCCGGAAGTGTCAATACAAGATAGACGAACCGGTGAGTCCACAATGATATTGAGTTATAATTTTAAGATGTGTTTGTTGTTGAGAAGTTTACCTTATTTTTGTAATGGAAATCTCCTCACAATTCCGAGCTTTCTGTTGAAGCTCAAGATCGTAGTGAAAATGTGACATGTTCCCAAGTCTACTGCAGAATTCATCTTTGCACACAAAATAAGGGGATTTTATTCTATTTTTGTCTCCAGCGAAGAAATTGATACTACTCAACTCATGAAGCCAAAACCTCTACATTGTTTTTTGACGCCTCACGTCCTTTGCGCTGTTTTACTTATCCAATATGCTTTTCAAGCTTTGAACGCTTTGGAACGGAAGGTCTTGCTTCCAGAATTGTTTCCGTCCGAGCGCACCCGCATACCCTATGGCATACCCTACTTTAGGTCGCGTGAGGTCACCGTGCCCCGTCACACCACGACAAGAAGCAATAACGTCACGTAACTTTTAATTATTCCAAACAGATTTAAACGACCTTTCACTAAGTCCCGCAATTCAGGCATTACAGCACTTTGGAGATAAAAATCGCTGCCAATTTCTTTTCTACGCAAACGTTCGGAAGACACTAGGTCTTAAGCAGATTTACGTTGGATGCCTTATTAACAACAAAGCCCCGCTTACGGGTAAAGAAAATTCCTCAAAGGGCACTCCTGGTGTATTGCTCCGTCATTAGATGTGGGCTATTGGAACGCACCCGTTGGAGGTGATTTTTGTAGTTTTCCCGTGTAAAGCATTAAAGGAATTCTTTGGAGGCCTTACGCTCAGTAAAATTTAACGAGCTAATAAAGTCTTATAAGCAAAGCAAGCCGCGACGAGACAAGGACAGAGAGAAATAAACACTAAGTGTTACTTTAAACGAAGATATTATTGAAAACTCATAAACTAACAGCGAGTGAATGGGGTACAATATAAAGCGTACAACTCTTAAGTTAGAAGTACTCTCTGGGATGTCTAGTTCTTCCTTTGTGCTTGTCCATTGGTGACGTTTTTCGTTTATCAAGTTTATACCGTTCTCTTAATTTTATTGTAATATAGGCTGCATTTTAAGACATCAAGCGTCACATTGACGCTATCTTCGGGACAAGAAGTTAATTTTTTGGTTCATATAAAACGTCGTTGTTTTCGCACTTCACCGCCTTGTGTCGCGAACCCTTTGTTGAAGTGGGCATATAGAACTCGTGCTCATAGTTTAGTCACGTAGCATCGTTTCCCGAGATATCGGGTCGCTCACGACTGGCTGTGATAATCAGTTCGTCGACAGATTTGTTCCTTCAGAACTCCAGCGTTTTATTAATAACAAATAGTTTTCGTCGGACCGATCCGGCTTTCGCTAGCCTATTTCCGTGCACATCGCCTCACAGGTTTACGACGGACGGACCCTTAGGATGGATGCTACAGTGATACACACAACTTCGTTTGGTGCTTGGAAGATTTGCTTTTCCTGCTCCAGAGCCGCCTGGGCTAAGGTATACTTCCGGTATAACTTTTAGCATGCGCAATAAAGCCAGTGACCAATCCAATTTATATAAACAGTGAAAAAAATTATAATTTTCTGGACAAAACGTTGAAAAAGCTTGAGGTCCACGAAAATAGTTTCCACAGAACGTGACAGTGTTCACCAAGTGTGTGTCGAATAAAAAGTGTATCAATAAAATTGTCAGTGAATATTTTTATTAAACGTGTGTTTTCGATACATATACGCACCCAAGACAGACCTGTGACTCGGTGACAGCATAACTCCGAGAGAGCAGACTGGAGTTAGAGGACTGGGATATGTCTAGAGGTTGCTGAATAAAACATGGAAATTCTTCAGATCATCTGAACTGTCGTTAAGTAACCACAAAGGAAGAGAAGGCCATCTGAGGAAGAAAAAGAAAAAGGACCGCGTCTATCCAACACATTCTAGATATCAAGGATGTAGTGCTTAGAAAATATCAATTCACACTCATAATTATTTCTCCGGCGCTGTCACCGCTAGCGGCAGTCAAATTTAGCGGACTAACCACACTGCGGCGCCAGTGGCGGCTCTGGCTTCGCGGACTGCGCAAAGGAGCTGCTACCGGTGCTTGGGGTTCACCGTTGCGACGGCGCAGGCCGTAATTTGAGTATCAAAATGGGAGCTGTCACCGGTTAGTATGGGAACCAGTGTTGGCAATAGTGCTCTTTAGCCGGGAGCTTAACGGGTGGCGTCACACACCCTTACGAAGGCTGACGAACAACCCTAAAATAGTTCCTCCATGAAGTCTCGCTAGTCACTGACAGAATGAGAACGGCAGGGAGGAGTTTCAGTTGTCCCGCCTCCAGCGCGAGCTTCCTATCTTCGGTAACTCTTCTGCGTCTCGAGATCCTTGAGCGTGCAAGCGTAGCCAAAGCGCAAAAAAATAGGCAACCCACGCGTGCTAAAGACCGCCCCCCCCCCCCTCAAAAGAAAAACAAAAAACTTGTTGTTTTTTGTTTTTGTAGTCACAAAAGTAGCGCTGAAGTTTCGGGATCACCCTGTGGAATCAGCTAAAGTCACTGGATCCTGGGAAAGTAGCGCCATTGCCTTCCCTGCCTGCAAGCCGGACACAAACAGATACTAACATGCAGGCGACCAAAACCTCGCAAGGCGATTGGCTAATCTGTTTACGTTGCCATGGAAATGGCCATCTCGTTCATTCAAATCTTCGAAGCTTCCAGAGGGTCGTTCTAAACCAGTCGCGCCAAGATCACCTATATAGAGCATCATCGTACCGGAAGCGTTCCTCGCCAATACAAGTGTCTTTTGGCAGTTTTGTATGCAATTAACTTAGCAATCATGCCCAGCTCTACGGATCTCTTACGATTATATTGTTCTTCTTGTGTATTTTAAAAGAGTAAACTTATTTTTCAGCGCCTCCTAGTACCGACACAGCATGTAATCGTGGTTGTACGAAGATGTACGCTTGTTTCGCCTGTGTGTGGCTAGCGAAATCTCGGTATACAAGAAACGTCTCCATAAACCTACCCGTTACAGACGAATGTAGATCGGTTCACCAAAAACGGAGAGGTCAAGGTGCCTCCTTGGAATGTCGGGCCGCGAGCACGCTCTCGCTGCATTCCGCCGTGCTTTGACTGCTGGTGCACGCTCGAGAGTTACGTGGCACCGAAGCATTATCGAAGGCATGAAGCTCGCGCTAGAGGCGGGACTATCGAAACTCCTCCATGCCGTTCTCGTCGTCAGCGTCTATGGTGCTGCGTCCGCGTTTGGCTGGGACTAGGATTAATCCGTGAGAATCCGAGGCCCTGCCGAAGACTAACACGCAGTACTAGTATGGTGCCTGGAACGCGTCTCCGACTGGTGTGTTTAGCGTCCTATCCCGCCCATACATCAAAAGTGGTCTCGAAGTGGCATCAAATGACGTCACACAAGCCGGAGTGTCATGCTGTTGCCTGCCGCGATCCTGGCAGTTGGCCGTAGAAATGCTGGCGAAAAACACGAGCGAACGCGAGTGCCGCTGTCATCACGGCGTCCCAGGCGTCCCAACTTCCGGCTGCTGTGGCTCCCGTGGACTGTCACAGTAGAGAGCGACCTGCAGCAGAACAGGCGTCTGCTATATATACCACAACTGTTGGGACGCCACCAGGATCACGACCGGCGACAGCATGACACTTCTATGACGTCATCAGGCGGAAATCGAGGGACCACTTTTTTGGGCGCGGTAAACACACCAGTCGGAGACGCGTTCTAGGCACCATAGCACTAGAGTCCAATTTTTGCATCTCCCCTTGCATTCGCTAGTCGATGCCAACTACCCCAGCACTATACAGACATCTCTGCGTCAACCAGATGGAACTACTTTGTGCTCTCGCAACGCGGTGCAGATGACGCCATAGTTTTGAAGTTCCTCGATAAACAGTTACGCTTCGCCTTTCTTTCAACTGCCGGGATCCACCGTCGTGCGAACGCGCGAGACGCGAACACGACTAGCGAGGGTCGCGTCGCCTTTTGCTTCCAATGGCCGCTCATCCCAGTGCTGCGCAGACATTTGCTCCCAAAGACCGCACTGTGTACGCGCCTCGTCCGACGACGTTTTTGTCTCTACTTGTAAGACAAAAAGACACTCATATCGCTGGGATTTTCATGGGTTGGCACCCATGCCATCACCCCTAGTACTGTATAAACCTTCTTCTTTTTTTATTTTGTGTTCAACTCTCAGGCGTTTGTTTCCGGCTTCATCGGCGTCACAGTTGGCGTAACCACGGGCGTTGCATCATAGGAATAAACCAGCAGGCGTAACCGCGCGTTGCATTATAGAAAAATTTCCTCGCTAAATTTAGCAGGGACATTTTATCATCAAATGCAGCGGGAAAATTTCACGATATATTTAGCGGTAACAATTCCCCGCTAAATTTAGCGGGGAAATTTTTACGATAAATTTAGCGGTAAAATTTCCGCGCTAAATTTAGCGGAAACAATTCCCGCTCAATGGCAGGGGAGCTGGAGAGGAGGTGGGGAGGGGATGGAGCGGGAGAAGGGGCACACGCTCCCCTCCGTGCCCTATCCCTCCTCCTCCTCAAGAGTTGCGCTCTAATTCGGCATCACAGATAATTGTAAACGCCTTTCATTTTTTTTATATGTGGCCCCGTTGCATATTGCTTTTTGTGAACTTTGCTGATCAAATAAGCGGTAAAAATCCCCACCGTTACAACGTTCTTTACAATCTCTGGGAAGTAATAAATCACCACTTCTCCCGCTACTTAGGTTAAAGTTCGATCTGCGAGAGATTTTGTGTTCGACTTTTCATTACGGATGCCCAGTTAGCTGGTTCAAATCCCGGCTGAGGGGCCTGCTACTCTCGAAGGCTCATAGTGGAAAAATCGTGGTGTAGCTGAGATTTGGATCGCACTTGAAAATATTCCAGGAAGGTCAAAATAAATTGTCAGCCTCACGCCGGAACGTGTTACATGCTGTTTGTTTGTTTGACACCTAATCCGGCAAAATGATTTTTTTCTCAGTTCTGTAAGACGACCAATCACCTCGTGTGTATTGAAGAGTATAGCAGAGGGACCTAGCTAAATCTCCAACACTGTTGTTTTTGTAGCGCTTAATCGTCCATGCTTCCATGGCTTAAACAACCTGTGAAGACCTGCCGAAACGAAGCAACCGGAAGTCGCTTGGGAGACAGGAGACGACCTGTGAACACGAATGAAAAGAATCTCAAAGAGATCCCGAGTCCTGCAGCTCGCCCCGGAGCACAACAAAAACAAAGGAGGGGATATATCAAAATGCTCATCTCGGATTCTTGCTCCCACGGTCACAAAGCAATTCGAGGAATGTTTACCCTGCATACACAAACACACAAATGCCTATGTTTTTCCTCCCAAGTGCTGGTCCCGTGCCAATTCAGACGAGAGAGACACGGCACCGCATGCTTCTTTTTGTCCCGGGTGGGTAGTGGGTGCGCTCGGTGGCCCGGACGCTATTCCTCCTCCTCCTATGACTGTTTTTTTTCTTTTTCGGGGGAGGGGGGGGGGATTTAGGCTGTTTTTGAAAAAAATACCAGCGTGCGTGCCACTCCAGAGGGACGTTTTCTACGGCATCATTCGTAGTTCGGCAAGTCGGTACACGGTATAAGGAAAATGCAACAGTACAAGACACAGGGAATACACGTACACGGTGATTTCGATTGGTTCCAGACAAAAAATGCAGTAAAAAATGAATTAACCCCCCTTAAAAAAACGCAGGCAGAATCATGCCCTCTTTGAGCCCTTCTTTGTCTCACTGTCCAAGAAACGCGTCAAAGTGACTGATAAATAAAAGTTTGCCATCGGATTTATTAACAGAATAATCACGAACGCAAATGCCGGGACCGTATTGCCGAGTGTATAGCTCGACTAGAAAATTGTCTCTTCACTCTAAGGAAAAGCCCGTGCGTCAACTTTCCCGCCCAACCCTCGGAGACCCAATCACCGCAACCTAAGGAGGCAGCTCAGCGAATGACGATGCCAAAACATTTGTTTAGACCAAAAAGAAAAAAACGCAATCTGCGTTGCGACATTAAGCGATGCAAAATATCACGCTCGCATTGCTTAATATCAGAACTCAGACTGCGTCTTCTGGTCTAAACATATGTTTCGGCATCATCATTCGCTGAGCAGCTTCCGTAGCTTGCGGTGATTGGCTCTCGGAGTGTTGTGCGGGAAAGCAGATGCACGGTTTTTTTTTCAGAGTGATAGCCGCCCGTTAGGAACGTCCGGCGAAACTGGGTGGTACGAGGAAACGTCGATACTGTGCAGGACTTTTGAGAGGCTACTTAACAGGTGTCTCTTGGACTACCTAATTGGCAGCAACAGCCTCTCCACTTCGCAGCACGGGTTCAGGCCGGGCAGGAGCTGCGAAACTGCCCTTGCCACCATCACACACCACATCAGCGACGCATTGGACGACCGCACTCCCACAGACCTGGTCCAACTTGACTACAGCGACGCCTTCGACACACTTGACCACCTCCTTCTTCTCAAAAAGCTCGCAGGGGCGGGTGTGCGCGGCTCCCTTCTTCGCTGGATTGCCAACTTCCTCATTGGGCGCTCACATAGAGTAGTGTTCCACGGGTCCTCATCTGATGACTTTGCAGTATCCTCGGGCGTGCCGCAAGGCTCAGTATTGGGACCTACCCTCTTCTCGATATACGTCAACGATATGCCAAAGACTGAGGATACCCTCGTGATCCAGTACGCGGACGACACCACCATTCTGGCCCGCCTGGATTCACCCTCGTCCAGCTCTCGCCTCCAGAACCACCTGACACAGATTGTAGACTGGTCCACCTCCAACCACCTTAGACTCAGCCGCACCAAAACTGCCGTTATGCGCTTCAGCAGTCAAAAGAAGATGCAGCCCCCATGCTACTCCATATCCGGAACACCGGTGTCGGTGGCGACGGACCTCCGGATTCTAGGAGTCACATTCACTCCCTCTCTTAACTTCACCGTCCACATAGCAAACATTGTGGCGAAGGCACGCAGAACCCTAGGGTTCGTCACCAGGGTCTCGCGTCACTGCGGCCCGGAATCTTTTCGGGCTCTCTACACAGCGCTGGTGCTCCCACGCCTCGAGTACTGCGCGTCCATTTGGAGTCCCCATCAAGCCCACCTTACGCAGCGTCTAGAGGGTGTCCAGCGTCGCGCAACAAGGACGCTATTGGCGCGCTTACAGTGGCCACTCCTCAGCCCACAGCCATATGAGGACCGACTGAGGCAACTGAACTGGCAGTCGCTTGACCATCGGCGGGTGATTGCACGTGTCAGACTCCTGTGCCACCTTCTGGATGGCTCAATGAGCAACACATACCTGGAGAATGTCCTCCGCATGAACAAGCGCTCTGGTCAGCCAGATCGGCTGCGAGCGCGCACAGTTCGTCATGGCCATTCTCTCCTCCCAGCTGCGGTTGAGGCTTTCCTGGCGGCCCCCTCGGATCTACGTGACCCCATCCCTGAAGACAGAAGAGGCACTGCGCTTCTATGCCGTGCGCTTTCGAGGACCCGACGGAACTGACCCACACCGCCGCCCACTGACTCGCTTCTCGCGCGGGAGAGTAAAGGGAGGGAGGAGGAAGACGCGGGGGGGGGGGGGGGGGGTAGCGTGCGGTGGACAGCGGCCGGAGGCTTGGATCGCATGGACAGCCTGCGGGGCGGTTGACTGCGTGGTGCACTGCCTCGGCACCCGTGCCAGCGTCTCAGTGTGCTGGCGCTCGCGCCGGGGTGATTGCTGCGTGGCCTCTGATCATCTGCAGCCTCGTTCTGTGGACCGTGGTTCTGCCCGCGGTTGACCGTAGGGTGGGGCGCACTCAACCCTAAGCTATCATCTAGTCGCCCTAACAAATTAATTATCCCTTTTTTTTTTTTTTTCCCTTGTTTCCTGGGGGGTCGGCCAGCAGACGCACTCGCGTACGGGCTCTCGCCTATCTGCTTCGCCTCGCACGCCCTCCAGGACGCAGCTCGTTCACTGTGCAAATAAAGATTATTATTATTATTATTATTATATGTAGGCAGTTAAAACAGAAGGCAACAGTCGCGTCTTTGACGAGCACATCTTCTATACCTTTGCGAAAATCGCAAAGGTGTAGAGATGCGCTATATATACAGGGTGTTTCACGAAAGGTGGACAAATTCGATATTGCGAAAACTACGCGTCGCACCAAACAAAGAACTTGTGTCGTTTTGGTCCTGGGCCAGGGCCTATTTAGGAAACTTATTAAAGCCCGAGATAATGATATTGTTAATTATTTTTGCGTAATTAACTTTTTTAATATTGGTTTAAGGGCATGGTTTCAATTAGAAAATTGCTCAGCATCATAAATAAACACTAAATCAACAAATTGCAGAACGATAGAAGGCACGCGAAGCATTTTACGGCTTTCTGAAAAACCGTACAAATTCGACGGGTCTTTTAAGTTTCGGTTTGTTATCGGAGCGCATCTCAGCCCCGGCAGCACCGCGTCCCGTGGAGAGATCGTGCAACCAGCCTCTGCTGCGTCGCGCGATGATAACGCAGGAGAGGTTGGATGCAGTGTCTCTCCACGGGGCGCGGTGCTGCCGGGGCGGAGATGCGCTCCGATAGAAAACCGAAATTTAAAAACCCGTCGAATTTATGCGGTTTTTCAGAAAGCCGTAAAATGCTTCGCGTGCCTTCTATCGTTCTGCAATTTGTTGATTTAGTGTTTTTCGACGATGCTGAGCAATATTCTAATTGAAACCATGCCCTTAAACCTAATATTAAAAAAGTTAATTACGCAAAAATAATTAACAATATCATTATCTCAGACTTTAATAATTTTCCTAAATAGGCCCCTGGCCCAGGACCAAAACGACACAAGCCTTTGTTTGGTGCGACGCGTAGTTTTCGCAATATCGAATTTGTCCACCTTTCGCGAAACACCCTGTATATATACATAGCTTGGAGAGAGAGAGAGAGAGACGGAGAGGAAAAAGGAAGCGCGACAAGATTATAGACCTTTTCTGTGTAGTCTCGTCCCCAGCCACCTACTAGGCGTATCCGGTATGGGCGACGAAAAAATAATCCAACGTTTCAACCTGCAAATAGTAAAAGAATAAAGGGGAGGCAAAACGAGAAAGTGTGCCGGTTACGCTTATATCCTAAATGCCCTCTATTGGCGTGGCAACGGCAAAACAATGTTTTCGCCCATACTGGAAGTGACGTCAATTCAAGATGGCGGCGCACTTGCAGAAAAGGTCTATACACAGCGAACTGGTCAAATATTGAGACCGCTGAAACCAGTGGCCGGGATGGTATAATCGGTCAAGGCGTCGCCGCGGGATAGGCGAAAGCTGCGGGTTAGATCCCTGCTCCCGGCATAATTTTTGGAAGCTTCTTTCCCTCTCCTTCCTTTTCTCTTTCTTCGCTACAGTGCGGCCTCTGAATTCTAACTTTCTTTTCCTTTCCCTAATTGAGAAAGACTGTCGTCCCGGCGAAACTGTTTGGAATAAATGTTTTAATGTTGTTTTATGTTGCCATTTTTATCTTCTATATATCCGTATATATATACAGGCGTGTGTGTGTGTGTATCTTAGAGTAAAAAAAAGACAGTCGATAGACGGCGCCCTTACTGTCTAGAACTTTGACTTAACCTTTGTGTCTTTTTTGGCTCTTTTTTCTTTTTTACAACGCTTTCCATGCATACATTGCTACTTCCTCCAGCGAAAGTTAAACGTGATGCAGATAAATGAAAGTGATACTTGTTTTGCCCGGTAATTGTGCCACGTTCGTTCACGGCCACCTGCAAGTTCGCCCAAGAAAGCTCCAATGAGAAGACTCATGTCCAAGAGGCTTTGACATATAGTTGTTGTGCTATCAACGGTGCATGAAGCTGTCAAAACAATTTTATCATCATATTTATTCTCAGTGCTACATATACCGGGTGTTTTATTCTCTTCTTTGAGTGAAATTTACACTAATGCGGTTTGTGCAGGTGGGTTATACCGTCAGGGGGACATAGTATAAGGGGGTAATCGTAACGATCAGTCAGCTAATCGATTAAAATTTGTTGATTAACTTTTAGTTAATTAGAATAGGCGTATGCTTCTAGTTAGAAAGTTATTGAGCGTCATCGAAAACCACTAAATCAACTCTTTTTATGAAGATATAAGACAGGGAAAGAATTTTGTGGCGTTCTAAAAAAGTGCTTAGTTTGGACGCGGTTCTAGGTTTCGGTTCCTTATCGAAGCGCATTTTTGCGGCCGCGGTCCTGCTCCCTGGTGGTTACGGCGCGAAGCCACCCCCTCGGCTCCCTCGTAGGATCGGGGGAAGTAGGGCGTACGTGCGTGGCGCTTCTCAGTCGCTGGGGAGCAGGACCGCGGGCTCAGAGATGCGCTACGATAAGAAACCGAAACCTAGAAACGCGTCCGTATGAAGCATTTCTGCAGAATGCCGTAAAGGGATTCCCCTGCGTTATATTTTTCTAAGAAAAAAATTGATTTAGTGGTTTTCGATGATGATGAGTAAGTTTCTAATTAAAACCACATGTCCATTTTCATATTTTTTAAAAATTGAATTAAATTTTTTAGTTAATTAGCCCCCTTATATTATGCCCATCTGGCCGTATAACTCACCTGCACAACCGCATAAGTGTAACTTTCACGACTTCTTTTTGAAACAAATCTGTTAATTTAAAAACAAAACACCCGGTATATTCCACAAGTATAACTTAAGAAGTTCGAAGTTTCATTATCGTCCTTACATCAGCCTATCATAAAGGCTCAAATAAATGATAAATTAAATAACATTTATTCGTGAAGTCTAAAAACTCATCTTAGCTCTCTCAGCGTAAGGCAAACATTTTCAATTGAAATATACCAGCTCATATTTGGTTAAAAAGTTAGGAAATTTAGTTAATATAGTCACTAATTTTTTTGTGTACTCGAGCCCAGATTTCTGCCGCACCTCCTTATAACAGACAGTGAAATAGTGAATTATTGGATATAGTGAGCTAATCACGAAGTTTGGTTGGTCATGCTCTATTTGAATGGGAGTTGTAGCTATATAACGAAACCGAAAACGTGAGGTCTCAGACAATATCGGTTATTTCGAAGCAATTCCTGCTTTTCTCGCGTCACAAATTACTATGAATATTATCAAAAAGTAGAAATAAAATACAAAAAACTAATCTTAAAACAAAAAATTTCCGAAATTTTAGTTAGGTCGCCCGATGTGCATAAAATGCGCGTTTAGGAGGTAGCTCTCCGTATGAACCGAACGGATAACGGCGGTGGCGCCGCTGATGGCCTCTGCGCGGCATCTAGAACCAGTCCAGGCTAAAGCCAGCCGTGAACCACGCCACTCGTGGCGGAGCTGCAAATGGCGACGAAGCGGAAAGACGTCTCTCTGGAGTCAAAAGTGAAAGTTTTGATGGCGGTGGGACAGCGGTCGGAAGAAAAAAGACATCGCTGTGTTCTTCGAGCTTGCACCAAGCGCGACATCCACATCCTGAATGCAAGGACAAGTCCAACTTTCGGGGACACGGCAGTTTAGTTCCAGATTTTAGCGACACGTGGCGTATCGACCTTTACGAATTTTCAAAATGTAGTTTCGCGCGTCGATCACAATCTCGCCCTTCTTTCCCATCCCTCCCCTCACCGTCCTGCTACGATCCGCCGGTGACCTCCTCTCCTTCTTGCGCCTTCAGTCTAGCTCCTGCGGCCGCGTGCTGCGTCATGTGCAAGAAACGTTGGAGAGACCAAAACAATAAAAAAAAAGTTCGCTTATCGCGGACAATAGGCGCAAACATCGTGGAACAAAAAGAAAGGGTAAAAAAGACGCGGAAAAGATTAAAACTTCGCTGAAAAACTAGATTCATTTGAGAGGCCTATTTCACTGTTGTGTCCAACCATGTCAGGAAGGTACGCATCGCAGAACGCTAAAACTCCGCCCAAAGGTGCAGTAGCTAGAGGGCACTACCAGATGACCTAAGTTTCAGCCGATCGATAGCAATCAAAAGTGTACGCGCGAGTCGCTGCAATTCCAAGCGGTGGAAGTGGCAGCCGACAGGTTTTCGAAGAAACTCGGGAGGATGCTGTAGTCAGCTAGAGAACGAAAACGGGCAAATTGCTCCATTTTCACCATTGAAATTCGTCGATAGTCACTTATAACTTTAGATTAAGTGTATTCGGATAGACTGACACTGACGTCTGATGGTAACCTCTGAGCTCCACTTGAGCGGAGAGCGGCGTTCGGCACGCCTACGCTGCTTACGCGACCGCCGAAACGGTAGCGTACTCTCGTTATCGATTGTACCAGGTAGGTCCCTTCGAAAGGAATATTTCACTGTTCGTGTCGAGCCATTATCCCGCGACGAGGTACATACAGAAAAAACGCGTTCAAAATCAATCGCTGAGGGCATTCAGTTGTAGGGCTACGCCTTCTGTGCGCGGCTTGTCCTGGCACTGTGGATTGTCCAATTCTCACCGTTCATCCTCCTTTATTGTCTCTCCCCAAGCTGACTCCTCGGCGTTTATTTCGTGTGCTTTAGAGCAAAAACAGAAATGAATATTCAGGGGCAAAATGAATTCAGCGTACCCGCTAAGCAGGCGTGGAGGCATAAAATAATAAAATATGACAAGGAACCAACGTTGCTTTATAAAATAAATGTAAGGGCGCAAATGAGCTAATGTACATTAAACATGATTAAAAACAAAAACGAGACTGCAGGTAACGACACACGCACTCAGAAGTCTCAAACACAGCTGAAATTTTATTTTCCAAAACATGGTTAAATAGGAAAAAAAAAAACGAACGAATAAGGGGAAGGAAAAAACCTCTTTCCACAAATGTACATTCCGACTGTATAAGAATTGTATACCGTTATGGGATGTGACATCAGTCGAAGAAAGGCAAAACGATGACCACAAACGTTTGATAAAGGAATCGCTCGCAATACTACGTCACGGAAACGCTATTAATAGGCCTTGGTTTTGTATACCATATATCTTGGAGGATGTCGCGGAGGCCGTCATTTTCCTGGTTACTAACGGAATGTACATTTGTGGAAAGAGGTGTTCTTGGGGGTCTTCCCTTCCCTTTATTAGTTCGTTTTTTTTTCTATTTATCCAGGTTTTGGAAAATAAAATTTCAGCTGTGTTTGAAACCTTTGAGTGTGTGTATACACTATTATAAAAAATGGGTGATTACTAATTTCTGACGAGTTTGTAAATATGCCAAATGAACTTCAAGAATATTACAAAAAATAGGACACTTATTTTTAATAAAGTGACGAATTCTAATTGTGTTAATTTGGAACATGTGACACACAATCCGCTAAGCTAACAAACATTTTAAAAAATCGGTGAGCTTTTTCCGCATCCGCTCAAATGCCGGCGAGCTTTTCTCCGCATCTGCCGGTTTTGCGGTGAGCTTTTCTCCGGTGAGCTTTTTCCCGCCGCCCTTGAACGGGACGCAGCAGATATCGTAGTGGGCAACATAGGATAGCTGCAAAGGGGCCATAGCTGATAGCGGAGCGGGCTTCATATGAACAGCGGAGCATGTCGTAGAGGGGTATTGGAGCGGACCGCATCGGATAGGGAAGCTGACAGTAGCATCGTCCTAAAAATTTCGTCGTAGCGTATAAAAAGGCACCATGAAGTCTCAAAAACACCGTCATGTGCGCCACAAACTAACAACGCAGTTTGTAACTTTCGTCGCGCTGTGCGCGAATGCGTCGGCATCCGGGACGTTTGGGCGATAGATCAAAGGGGCGAATTCAATTTCCTAAGTGCGTCTTTTTTTCTTTTTTTAATTAGCCGCATTTTTGGCGACCTCCAACCATATTGGCGGCGTGTGCGAACTACAGAGGGCGCTCCTCTAGCTATCATCATCATCGTTTGTTACGTCACGGGTAGGACAGACTGGGACAGACCGCGCATATCTTGGATTCCTCGGCTCGTCAGCTCACTTCCTGCGCTGTTTGGGTAACACGCGGCAAAGCCGGTTTCACACGTTGTGTTTATTTGGCGAAGTGATATTTGTAGTAGGACATTTTACCAAAGTTTGAAACCGAACGTGGCACGCGTAGTCGTGCCAACAAACATTTTGAGCGCTGAGGTGTCGAAGCGCTCGGAAGGTGGTGTGCTGTTCTCTACCCCAGTACAAAAAGCTTGATGATGACAATAGAATATCCTGCACTTTATCCTACTACAACATCTACCACGGCGAGTAGGGTGTATGTTTGATTATGATTCGGACAAAATAAAACTAAGAAAGAATGTCTCATCAAATTGAAAATAGTAAAGCGAAACTCGAGAACCACTTGCGTGTGTAGTAAACACTTCAGTGAAAGCGACTCCGTGTATGCTGTTGGTTCCAATGTGTTCTGTGAATGCTGGTTTCTTATTAGTTCCGAATTGATTCCTTTTTTTAAATTTTGTAAACCAGTAAACGACCTTTTCCTTAAAATAACCGGCAGGAAGAAGCAGTGGCTGGCTTCCGTAGTCGTTTCAACTAAATCCTTGCTTATTCACCCGGTCGATGCGAAACGTGCGAGACCCCCTCGCGATCTAAGCCTTCAATCTAGTAAGTCGGTGACACTTCAGCGTCCCAAAAAATGAAGAATGCACCTGCTATGAATTACTACCGTGTGTTTGTTTAATATTTGCGGACCCAAATGCGCATAATGCGTGATGCGCTTCTCAGCGAGCAGTTTTAAATTTGTAAGCAATTCTTAATAAACTATAGAATATAACAAAATCAATCACCTGAATTTGCCGGGCCATGGCCGACAATTTAGCAATTTATAAAAATTTCTGCTTTTCTTTCGAGCAAACGTCGCGATGTGACCAGCTTCTTTGCCGCGTATTCGATTCGGGAGGAGTTAAGCCTCAGTTGCTGGCGAGCATTTGCTCGGCAGCAACTGTCAAGTCACACTTGGATGGAAGCGTCGGTATCGGCCAGCTCAACTAGAACAAGTGTGCAGAGCTTTGCAACACAACTGTGTGCGCGTGCATAGCTAAGAACAGCACGTCATTTACTCGGGTGAATGCAAAACCGTTTTCTACAGCAGCCTCCAAGATCCGAAAAAAAGAAAACAAGCCTTCAGAGAGGCTGTGAATAGCCCTGATGCACGCCGCGCAAGCTGTTATGTGAAGCTCGAGGCTTGTTTTTGAACATTTTTAAGATTTTTCCAATTTCTAATTGCCAATTATATTTTCTTATATAAAAAGCAACTTCGAGGCGCTGTTATTTTCTTTAGAAAGATCACTCACAAAAACGTTATACACGTTTTTTTTTAAAGAAATAAACAGTTTTAATTGGCATAGATGCAAACTATAACATATCCACTTCGTGCTTTGAAATAGCACGTCGTCTGCTCGCATCCTACCAGCCGCGTCGCAGGAGGGCGCCCGCGAGGTGGCGCCACCAAAACATCTCGTCGCCAATACGGCTACCGCCTTATAATGGTCCCAAACAGATGGTCCCGGACAAACTGCCCCCGGAAAGGGTGGCCCGAAGTGCTAACCCGAAAGAAAAAAATGGTCCCAGTGAAAGTTTCCGCATTGTCTGCCTGATCTTCGCCGTTTTTTTTTTTTTTAGTGTATCTAGTTTTCCCGTATTGATCATATCTTACTGAACATCTAAATACGGTATTACAAAACAGATGTGAATTCCGAAACACTAGACGTTTCAGTTTAGCTATTAAATTTTAAACGCTGAAAGCCTGTGAATTGATGAAGCTGGAGGAAACAATCATAGCCACATGTTGAGGAGCAAGTATAGCAGGCATAATGTAGCTAATATCTACAAGAGCACGCAACACAATCTTTTTACCATTCCTACTGCTTTCTGTAGACTCATTCAGCGTGTAACTAATTTTAATGTATACACATTTATACTGAAAAATACACACCCTTCATTGAATACAGCAAATCCAGACATTGAATCGGAGGTCCTTCCATTCAATGAGGTGATATGTGTGGGGATCGGTGCATAATGCTCACCCACAAAAAGGTCAAGAAATGCAATTTAGTCTTCGACTGACTCGCGAACTAATCGGGAGCTCGCGCTTGTGCCCGCGGTGCGCCCCTGAAAGTCACTGCCGACGTCAGCGCGCAGATTGTTGCCCGCTTGCCACACACTTCACCGAACGCCGTTTCATCGAATCGATCTACAACATTTGGTCAAATGTCGTGAAGGCTGGCATTTTTTCCGATGTTAGAAAGTTAACTAGTAGACCTTGATTTTGTTTTAATCACCATAAATAATTGATTTCGACGGTAAATTTTTCATCACATCTTTGGTGCAATGCGAGACACAAGTAGAGTGGGCATGTAACTCACTGAAAGCCATGCATGGTCGAAGAAACGCTCATAATAGTTTTATAAGATATACGAAAAGGCGCTTGAGTACAGTAAACGATACATTACATGTGTGACCTGTAATCCCAACTTTGGGGCGTGGAGAGAGCAGAGTATTTTGTTGATACGACAACAATCTCCAGAGAGCTTGAGGCTACCTGCTGACGCCGTAAAATCTGAAGCAAGAACGTTTGCACACAGGAACTGTGGGCACGGCGCGTCCGTAGAAACATCTTTCAATTATGCGAAAATTAATTATATGGCTATATTTTTTAAAGTTTTTTAAGTACCGTCGTACTTTTGAAACGTTTGCATGTATGCCCTCATAGGGGCTTGTGATGTATGTGCAATGTGTTGGACAAAATACTCGATAAAAGTATTTAAGTTAAGTTACTAAATACCTGCTTCATAAAGTATTTAAAATACTACTCAAGTTACTTTCACTGTAAAGTATCTTGAGTAGAGTACAAATACTTAGAAATGTATTTCAGTTACTTTTGAAGATACTTCCGCATTGCTTAATTTGTATCGACGTCATTGACAACGACAATTATGCAGCTACGCAAATCTGGGTTACCAGAATGGTTTATTAGCACGCAACAACACAAAACGGAAAAAAAAGTATCGTAGGGCTATTTTATGCAGTCCGACTATAAAGAGCAAAATATTGTCACGAATGATAAATGATGAGGCGGCGAATAACTGAAGAAACTAAACGTTTAATGGGGCGAACTTGTTCCCAAAACAAAATAGAGAAAGGCTAGCGTCGCAGGCGTCGATGTCAGCGAAACAGCAGGATCGACCGCTGGGGCGAGACTGACTCCGGACCGCCACTCGGAGCACCTTTTGTACCCGCGTGGGTTTCTGGAACATTCGGCGTAGAAAGTTCGGCGCGTAGAACATTCGTAACTCGATCAGACGACAAAATTCTCGAACTTACCAGAATGTCAAGTCGAAGGAATAAATAAAAGAGAAATCCGCTTTCTGGTATCGAACCCGGAGCCTCCGCGCTAGAGCCTCCGCGTGAGAGCCAAGCGCGGTAACCATTCGGCCGCGCGCTCGCTCGGCAACGCGCGTGGCAATATCACTGATAGATGTTACAAAGCATTTCTGGGACAACAAGAAAGAGGTCGCTTGGGCTCCTCGCCAATATGGGGAGGAGATCAGACCGTGGCGCCCCAAGCGGTTAACTTTAGAACTTGATGGATGGGGACAACAAATATAATGACTCAGCGCTCGGCTGACTTAACCGAACGTGGCGTCAGCGTTCGGCTGGAGTTCGTGTTCGCCGGTGAGGGGAGGAGGGGCTCTTTTGTTACCACTCCGGCCTGCATGAACAATGCAGCATGCATGGTGCCCAGCTCAGCACAAAAGCCCGAGTGGGTCAAGTTCGCATCCTCTGAGGACTGCTTTCGGGGAGATCCGGCACTTAACGTCACTTCACTAATTGTTGGTATTTTTTCATTACACTGTGCTTCGCGCTCTATTAAAAAAGATGACACGAACATGCCCACAAGGCCTGTGAGCATATGCACAGGCCTTGTGTTGGGTAAACACCGAGGTGTGGGGGTGACAAACGAGTCAGAGGGCTTCGCCAATAGTGACATCGCTGAATATCACATCCTGCTGGCGCACCTTAGATGCATCGTTTAACTACAATCCATATTCCCTATACGGGGAGTTCACTATAAACGAACTTGGGACACGGATATGAGTGAATGGATAACAAAAAGAACCCACATAATAGCCACGGCAGTGGTCGCACCTTCTTTAAGTAGGTTGCGTTCAGAAAAGCACTCAACGTTGGGGGACACTTTGTTGGCATTTTGAGAGGTCATCCAGCTTCTAGTTCGTTTCCTGTACTGTTCTCTGCTTATCAATGTTCGCTTAGAGACAGTGTTCGCGAGAGCAATAAGTGCCGGAACTAACAACACAAAGAAATAAAACCTCGACGTTTTGCTTTAGCGGGGTGAAATATACAAAAAGCAAAACAAAAATGTCTACTTTTTTGTGTGTGTCCACTTCTCATTTTTTTCTATTTGTCATTTTCTTGACACTCAAGTCTGCATTGTTCTCGTAGGTAGTTTCCCGGTCTGCTTGCGCCTCAGGGTGGCATCTTTATTTCCGTAAAACCACACCTTTTGTTTGAGGATTTTTTGGGGGAAACCCTATAGAAACAAAAGGCGCCTTTGGGAAGGCGAGAACCTTCATTGTACGAACTTTGGGCTGAAATAGGAGTCACAGTCGGCAAAAAAGAGATATTTCCACGAGCTGAGTTAAAGTCACCGTAGCTAATCGGAGCTAGCAACAGAATTCGGTTGCTCGAAAGAATGTTCACGTTTGCTCGTGCCACGCCCACGCCACTTCATACCGAAAAACTCGGAAAATGGCGGAATGTCAAAAATGTATTTAAGATAATGAGTACAAGATACTCGAAATTGTAATTAAAATAGAGTATTAAATACTCTCCATCAAAGGTATTTGCAAGATACCAAGATACTCCAAAAAGTATTTAAGATACAGTATCTTGAGTAGAGTATTTGAGATAGGCACAAGTCTGGTATAAAGTGAATATATTTTTATTTACGGAACATTCCAGACCTTTTTTGTTTTATTAAGGCAAATATGTTGTTGTAACAACTAAACATTTATATTTTTTTACATTATTTATTTAGTGTAATATTCTAAAATACAGCAAATCTACGTTTTAATTCTGCAGAAATAATTGTTGTCATAAATGAATTTCCTGTCTTGCAAGGGACTCTGGTAGCTAGAAATATCAATATTAAAAAGAATACAGTATTTGCTTGACCCCTTTTTGGCCAAATGCGGGTTTGTGAGTGCTTCGCTGTGCACTTGCCCTGATGGTCATTTCTTAATGAGCTTAATTGCCCAGTACTGGTACCGAAATAATAAGTTAATTGGTTAAAGAATCAAGACATTCACTTAAAATTAGAGTCCTCTGTGAGTCACTCATTGCATTATCATAAAAGACACCTACATGGAAAGACTCAAGCTTTACGTAAATGCCTGCTGTCGCTACGTGCTTCCTATGTGTTGGTACGCTTCTTTTTTCTGCGACAACTTGGCGATATCGAAATAAAAACTAGCATCGCCTACAGTGTTATTAAACGGCCCTACGCTCGCAGTGTACGCGCCACTGATATGCCATAGCAGCGATTGCTACGAGTTAAATGCTCAAAATTGGCAAGAAGTCAGTCCGTGAATAATAAATACATTTTAAACTTGTTTCTTTCTATCTGTACTGTCTATTTCTCGAGTCAGGCGGAAGCGTGTGACCCTCCTCGATAATTAAAGTGCGAGTGTGGAAAAAGAGAAAACGGAAAACAATGGCGAGATGGTTAACATGAGAGTAGTAGTAGTAAGCGTTTTATTGAAATTGAAAACCTTTTCAATAAAACGCTTACTACTACTACTCTCAGGTTAACCTTCTCGCCATTGTTTTCCGTTTTCTCTTTTTCCATACTCGCACTATAATTTTCGAGAAGCTTAACCTGAGAGGTTAGTCACGGCCTGCTACTTTGTACAGGGGAAGGGGAGCAGGCAATGAAAATAGCGATGAAAACGACGCTAGCATTAATCCTTTGCCATGAAACACCCTTCGTGCTGTAGTTGTCGTTCTATATAGCCAATCCAGCGAAGGCGATGAGCATGACTTTGGGGTCACCAAAAAATTGAAAAATAAAATCTTTCTGCGATCCTGTGTACTGCTCGTTTGGCCACAGGAAAATCTCACTCCGGTAGTCGTCCTCAAAACTATTTTTGACAAAGACGTCATCAGCATTCTTTTGCGTTCTGTCATTAGCGACAAAATAACTTCTGTTTAGCCGTATCATATGATCAAATTTTTTCCCGAAAATCCTATTCTTAAGTGCTCGCATGCAGGTTGTTCTTTATCTTGCAATAAAACATAATTAAATTGTATAAAATGGAAAGTGTAGGACGAAATAGTAGTCTACCTGAAGCGAGGTGAAGCTTTACGTTTTGAGGGGAGAGGAGGGGTGGTAAAAATATGGGATGAGGACAATTCGTGAAATGCGCACTTGTGGCAGGCCGACTGGTGACAGGATAATTCATCACATAGGAACATTCGTCATAGGGCGACTCGTCCATTGGACAGTTGGTCACATTGACAGCGCAGGGAAGGATATAATAATCTACAAATCGCAATTTTCAGTAACTAGCTATGTTCTCTGACGAGTGCGCAGTTAGAACAATAGAACAGGATGCTTTATTAAAAAGTAATATGCATGTAAATGTATGCAATGCCGGGGGATGTGCATAGTCGTTAGAGCATGCATATATACCACGTAATTTTTGTTTCAGGTTGCTAGAAAGAATGTAGATGTACAAATATGTTTCGGATAGAAAACATTTGAGAAAGAAACTTTACTATTCCGATATAAGAAGTCCAGGACTTCAAACGAACCATTGTGCGACGGGTTGCCCCCGTGACGAATCATCCTATGACCAATGTTCCGCTGTGACCAACGGGCCTGTTACCAGTCGTCCTGTGACGAATCGACATGTGATAAATGGACCGTATCCTTAAAAATATATAGCTGCAGGGAAAAAAAGTGAACACTGTACATAGCTTTTCAATCGGGACGCATAGAGCGATTAGGGCGGACTTTTTGCATGTTGTGATATGCACTGATTAGGTTGTCATTTTGTTTTTCAATGTCTAGAAGACAGTTTCGCCGCATCCATTAGGTCAAGCACCGGTTAGGGTGCCGCGAACCGATTAGTTCATGCACTTTTTGAGAATATGAGTTTTTGCGTTGTGCTGGCGTTGATGTCAACCTTGCCAAAAGTATCCATTAGTGCCTCTCTGTGGTCCTCGTATGTTGGTTGCGCCCATCAGGCATGTTTTATGTCTTCGGATTGACTGCACGAGGTGCGATTAGCTGTGTTCTACCGTCTGAGATAGAATTATGACGAAAACCAAATACGTAAAACCTAGCTGGACTAGTTGAGAAAGCAATTAGGCATGACCGGGGTGAAGACATTTATGTACATGGGACGTATGCATGGTAGACCAAAACATTGCGAAGTAGTATATCTCCTTCACAAGAAGTAAATGGTACCACCAGGAATCTTTTTGACCCGTGTGTGAAAACGCTCCGCTGCTGTATAAATAAAAAAACAAGCTTGCGCATAAAAATTCGATAGCGGTGTAAAAGCAAGCCTTCACGCAGAAAGGCCCAGCATAACTAAACGGTATAAACCGCACCGACCACTTTGCGTCCTTCAAAGAGATCAAACGAGGTGTGCTCAGTGCTTGGAGAAAACCACCTCTCTATTCGACAAACGCATTGTTGAGATTATTTCAAGTGATTTAAGAGAGCTTTAAGTGCTTTAAGAACAGAGCTGCTTAGTGGTGCATCTGTCGAGTTTCCAACATATAAAACGACCTCAAAATATTCACGAAACAAAGGCACTAAGACCCTTTGAGCAAATTTAGTAAGGAATATTTATTTTTTGTGTTTTGCAATATTGGTAAATAGGAAACTACAATCAAAATACTACATTTTATGTTGAAATGGGAATCCGGACAATATGGTTCCGGACATTATGGTCCCGGGCCATATGGTCCCGGACAAAGTGGACCCGGACAATATGGTCCCGAGTGCTAGGCCGGTAAAAATGATCCCAAATCATTTTCGCGGCATTTTTTTTTCTTTTCTTGCTTTTCACAGGTTTGTAGATTGCGTGTATTTATTTTTGATAAACATTTATGACATGAGCTGTTGGTCATTTTGAAGTTCGTTTTTTATTGCTTGGTCCTCACAGGTTTCGGTTATTAAATGTGATTCACAAAATACTTATGTTGCGAGCCGTTTGTCAATCTAGAGTTTATATTTTTTGCGCATAATTTTCACCATTCGTTCTTCTTTTTGTGCGTTCAACTTCAGTTTGAACCAGTCTAAAGAGAAATGCAACAGCGACTACTAACAATCTGCACACAGTACGCACAAGGGAGCCGTACCATG